>JAADWZ010000037.1:0-106047 GCA_023336445.1 Pythium dissimile | reverse complement strand
CCCCCCCCCCCCCCCGGTTCACTCACAGTGTGTGAGGGCTGGACCTGGACACAGAGACTCTGGACAGAGTCTCGGATTGACTCATACAGAGGCTCTGTGTCCAGCCCAAAGGCTCTTGCGACTGTGAAACCGACTTCATCATTTCCCATCTTGACGGGCGTTCGCCACCAAGCACTAACCACACTTGCGCCCTCATGGAGAACGTAACGGCGCTTTCTCCTTCGCACACGGGTTCGCCGTCGTCGCCGGGCGGCTCGGCCTCGTCGCCCAACGCTGCCGCGCGGCCGCACCCACGACAGCTACGGCGTCCGCCGGGCGCCACCAACGCGGCCAATCCCGAGGCCGACGGCCCGTTCTCGCCCGACTCGGCGGGCATCGAGGGCGGCTCGATCCCGCAGCGCCCGGACAACTTTGAGCACGACTTTGTGAAGCGCGATTCGGTCGCCGACATCCACCGCCAGGTCGTCGTGGGGCAGACCGACAACGACTACGAAGTGCGCGTGTTCCAGGAAGAGCCGAGCGTCAAAGTGCTGGGCGGACGCTCGGAGGACTCGTGGCCCTCCCGGTACGTGGAGTACGACGTCGAGCTCAACTACAAGAACTTTACGTGGCAGGTGGAGATTCCCAAGTCGACCGTGTACGGACTCTGGTTCTTCGTCAAGAGCAAAATGCACAGCATTTTGAACCGCCACCATGGCGGCAGCGTGCGCAGCGAAGGTGCGGCTTCGGCTGCCGCCTCGGCCGCGTATTCGACCTGGAACTTTCCACAGATGCGCAAGCTCTTTCTAGCGAACGCCGAAAAGTCGGTCAGTCCCGAGATGGTCGCGCTCGTCCAGCAGTACCTGGACGCCGTGGTCAAGGTGCCGGCGTTGCTCCACACATCGTACGTGTCGGAGATGTTTCAAGTCAGCTTGAGCACTTTTGACGACGAAGAAGGATACACGTCGGTGCGTGAAGGCTGGCTACGCGTGCGCATGTGGCTCAAGGGCAACCAGGAGAACGTCCGCATCAACCGCGGCGCCGTCACGTGCGACAACGAGTGTTTCAACTGCATGTGTGTGGTCAAGCGCGTCAACTTCAAATCCAAAAAGTGGGGGTGGGTGGCGCTCAAGCACTCGAGCATTGCCGTCTTCCCGTCCATCCAGGATACGCGCGCCAGCGAGGTGTTCCTCATTGATCAAAAGTTCAACATTGAACGCGGAATCCAGTCAGCGGGCTCAAACACGGCGCTGATTGTGTCGAACTCGACGTTTGTGATGCAGCTCGAGGCTAAAACGAAGCAATCGATTGTCAAGTGGGCGAACGATATTCGCAAAACCGCTGAGAAGAGCGATTGGTCGCAGAGCCACCGTGACGAGTCGTTTGCGATTCCGCGCAACCCCAATCAGATTACGTCCTACGCCAAATGGTTTGTGGATGGCAAAGATGCGTACGCGAGCATATACGAAGGGATACAGTCAGCTCGGAAAGAAATCTTCATCGCTGGTTGGTGGGTGTGTCCCACTATCCATTTGCTACGGCCAGCAGCTCTGTACCCGCACTCGCGGCTCGATTTGCTTTTGCAGAAAAAAGCCGAAGAGGGTGTGAAGGTTTACATTCTCATGTACAAGGAAGTGTCGGTCGCGCTCACGCTCAACAGCAATTTTTCGAAGAATGTGTTCCAGCGTCTTCATGCTAACGTGCACGTGCTTCGAGACCCGGACTTCCTGATGAAACATTTGGGGATGTGGTCGCACCATGAAAAGATTGTCAGCATCGACCAGAAGGTTACGTTTGTCGGTGGCCTCGACCTCTGCTTTGGTCGCTGGGACACCAACTCGCACGAGCTGTTTGATGCGCCGGACTCGCGCACCAACTTTGTGGGCAAGGATTACTCGAACCCGCGTGTCAAGGATTTCGTCGATGTGCACCAACCAGAGAAAGATCTCGTCGACCGCGCTGAGGTGCCGCGAATGCCGTGGCATGATTGCCACTGCCGTTTGGAAGGTCAGCCAGCGCGGGACGTTGCACGCCACTTTATTCAGCGCTGGAACTACTCAGTCTCGACACGCAGCAAGAAGTCTAAGCTCCACCACTTGGTTCCGATGAAGGGATGCCCACGTATTGTTGTGAAGAGCGGCAATACTTCGCGTCTTCTGACTCAGCGATTGCAGAAGGCAGTGCATGCCGTGCGTGCCGCCAATGGTCTACGTAAGCAAACGTTGACTGGCGACCAGGAAAACCGCCGCGCGTCCTACAGCAGCTCGCCTAACCTGTCGCCGATTAGGTCTCAATCGAATGTGCTCAGGGGTTCGACTTCGCCCAAGAAGGGAACGCATGGCACGGCATCTCCACGGTCCCCGAATGCGAAACCTGATCCAGGTCATGCAGCTCATCGAGGATTTAACCTTCACCGTCGGTTGTCGCGAGAGCTCAGCGAGCTGGACGGATTTGACGAGCAGTCGGACAACCAAGATGAAGAGGAAGAAGGAGAGGTAGTCGAAGACGAGCAAACGTCGGAGATGGTTGCTGAGCAACGAGGCTTCGCCGCGTCTGTCCAGGTGCTGCGAAGTATCTCCTTGTGGTCTGGGGGCTGTCAGACGGAGCGTAGCATTCAAAACGCCTACATCCGCCTGATTGGCTCTGCAAGCCACTTCATCTACATCGAGAACCAGTTTTTCGTTTCGGGGCTAGAAGGTGATCACGCGTGCTCGAACCGAATCGCGAATGCACTTCTCGAGCGCATCCGCCGTGCGGCTGCGAACAGGGAAGCGTTCCGCGTGATGGTTGTGATGCCACTCCTTCCAGCATTTCAAGGCAAAGTGGAAGATAAGGACGCGAGTAGCTTGCGTGGCGTGATGCACTGGCAGTACCGCTCCATTTGCCGTGGCGAGAACTCGATCTACAACCAACTCTTCAAGGAGCTTGAAGATCCATTCGAGTATCTTGCGTTTTATGGGTTGCGCACCCACAACATCAACAACGGGCAACCAGAGACGGAGGAGGTTTATGTGCACAGCAAGGTAATGATCGTCGACGACCGAAGCTGTATCATCGGATCTGCGAACATCAACGAACGCAGCATGAACGGCGACCGCGACTCGGAAATTGCGGTGCTCGTGGAAGATGCGGAGATGGAGGAGAATGTCAAGATTGCTGGGGGAACTTTCAGCGTCGGCAAGTTCGCGCACTCGTTCCGCATGAGGCTGTTTGAAGAACACTTTGGCGTTGTGCCAGGAACCGACCAGTACAAAAAGTATTCTGATCCTGTCAAGTCGGACACGTGGTTCACGATGCAGGAGCAAGCCATGAAGAACTGCCAAATCTACGAATCGGTGTTCGGTTGCCTGCCCTCAGACAACGTTCTGTCGTTCAAGCAGATCAGCATGTACCTCGAGAACGCAGCAAACGGAACCACACGAGACAGCACGATAAGCCGTCCAGCCCAGCGTCGCACACCAACTGACAATGCGGCTCTTGGTTCGCCAGGTAGCAGCAAGCCACTGACACCTGCAACGACGCCAAGCCGACAAGACGGTCGCAAGCCTACGAAGGTTGTGGAGCAAGAAGATCCCATTCAAGACAACGAGATTGAGATCGATGGTGGGCAGCTGTCTCCTCAACCAGTGCTCGAAGACTCGATGGGCTCTCCGACAGGGAGCCAGCCCGGATTGCCCAGAAGCGAGTCCAAGGGAGACCTTGAGCGACAACGGTCAGATTTGCTGAGCGGTGCCATCCACTTGAACCTGCGTGAAGACTCGCAGATTTTCGATCGGAAGGAAGAGCTCAAAGAAGTCCAGGGGCACATTGTCTACTTCCCTCTGAAGTTCCTCGCCGAAGAGCCGTTGGAACCCAAGCTCTTGCCGGCTGATCTGTTCCAGTAGAGTGCTGAGCACCCATCCATCATTCCACCCATCTGGCTGCAAACTCTACATTAGCACGCATACGTGCCGTTCATACGCAGTGACATCTACAATTCTGTAACATGACGAAAAATTTGTTTTGTTGAACTCGAACCCAATGGAAAGCGGGGAAAGCAGAGAGCATGGATTGATCCACTAACCTTTAAAACCGAATAACCCGAAAAATGCTATGGAGAGTGATTTCAAACTGGACATAGAAAAAACGATTTGGGACAAACCTGCTGCCTCTATAAGTAGATATCATGTCTATGTCGCGCTTGTCCGATTCGCCCAATCATTGGGTGCAAAGGAAATTTTCCACACCTGCGCGTCGAAGTGAGCAGGCGACTTTTTGTTCCGGAAAGTTGGATCTGAAGAGCTCCGGTTCCCAAGGATCCCCACGCGAACACAAACAACGTGGACGCCAAGTCCAAAAACGTTGGCGCAGTCCATCCACTTGGCGGAAATAGTTATTATCGTGGAGATTTCTCACCACGTCGCAGTACGAATCATGGGACTAAAGGAATGGCTCAGTCTCGATTTCACCAAGCGTGACGTCACCACCGCGCACCCGCCGCCGCAACAGCAGCCTTCGCGCAAAGCCAGCAACGCGCGGCCGCCCCGCCCGCACCAACAACAGCAGCAGCACCATCACCGCGCGAGTGAGGCGCGCGCCAGCATCTACCAGACGCCGCGCCACTCACCCCCACCGCCACCGCCGCCCCCGCAAGACGTCAACGTCCGCGTCGACCGCTCAGAGTACCCGCGCAACCGTCGGCCGTCCACCGCCAGCACACACCGCAGCCACCGCAGCGCGTCGCGACCCACGAGCCAGCAGCCGCGCGCCAGCGACTTCCACCCGCGAGAGACGCTCGCCGCGTACGTGACGCGCGAGCAGGACCACGAGCGGTCGTACCAGTCGCAGAGCGGGTTCTACTTCGAAGAGAACGGCGTCGACGAAGTCGAACGCTTGAGCACGATCGGAGCGAACCAGTACGCGAGTGCGACTCGCAGCGACCAGCGCCTTCCGCGTGCCAATTCCAGGCAACGAGAAGAAGTTGGCGAACCGATCGTGGTGAAGGGGCTGCCTCGAACCAGCAGTATCACGATGGCGCCGCAGTTTGAACCCAACCCAGCACAAGCTCCGCCGCCACCCATGAATCGAAGAATGTCCAGTTCTGGCTACGGGAAAGGACAACGCCGATCGGGGAACCAATCGCCGCAGCAGCCTCACCAGCAGCAGGAGGGGGGAGAGGAGCAACAGCGAAACAGCATTTTCGATGCGCTCCGCTTCTCGTGGCTTAAACTCGGCCGCTCCGAATCTACCGCCAGTCGGTTGAGCCAGCTTGCCACCAATGTACCGCGTCGAAGCGAAGCGCCGAGACGCTCGTCTCTGCATCGCCAAGTGAACGAGGACGCCGAGGTCGTCATGCAAGGATGGCTCGAGAAATGTGGGCAGCAGTTCAAGACGTGGAACCACCGGTTCTTTGTGCTTCGTGACGATGGAGTGCTAGCGTACTATGCGGACGAGCAGATGAAGAAGTACAAGGGATTGATCAACGTCGGCTATGGCTCCAAAGCCGACATCTCGATGCAGTCCAACATGATCGAGAAGAAGAACGTCTTTATGATCGCCACCGAATCACGGAACATGATGATCTCTGCGCCGTCGCAGAAAATGATGACCAAGTGGATCGCAAAGCTTCACGCCGCTGGTGCGACTCCGTCCGAACCGTGGGATCCTTCCAAGAAAACGGTCAACTTCTTTGTTCGTGATACCGGGTGCCCCCACGAGTGGAAGCGGTACGACGACCCAACGTCCTACATCCACATGGAAGGTTGCCTAATGAAGAGGGGCCACGTGAACAAGAATTGGAAGAATCGGTTTTTTCGGATCGAACGTGGTGAGCTACGCTACTATACTGAAGGCCAAGAGCAGATGAAGGGCTCTGTGGATCTCAAGGGGTCGATTGTCAGTCCTGGAATGACCCAGTCACCAGATGGTCTCAAGAACTACTTTGTGTTGACCTCGAAGGATGGCAAGTTTGAAATGCACTTGTCCGCCCCCAATGAGCAGACCATGCACCGATGGATCGAAGCCCTCCAGGAGGCTCAGGCAGCTCTTGGTGGAAAGGGCACACCAGGTACAGTGTCGGGCTTGGCGCTGGTAGTCAAACACGCGGAAGAGATTCCACTGGCCAAGGAAGAAGTCGTGTACGAAGCTCCAGAGCTCATCAATGTGGAACTGGAACGTCGCATGGAGTCGTTAATTGTCGTGACCTGTCGAGCGGGTACTGTTCCGGTGGGGAGTCAGTTGATTGCGGTCGGTGGACGTAGCATACTACGCGAATCGTACGCTGCTGCGCGCCATACTCTACGCTCGGCCATGTGCCCACTGAAGCTTCACTTTCTCGTGCCACCGTATAAGAAAGGAGAACTTATCAAGAAATCTCGATCCGGGTTTGAAAACTGGAAGCGCCGTGTGGTCATTGTCACGAACGGCGAGATCCAGTACTTCAAGGAAGTCTCGTCCTCGAATGATTTGAAGACGCTCAAGCATCGCAAGACGTTCCAGCTCTATGGTTGCTACCTCAATCTCATTCAGATGCCTGGCCGCGAGTTCTGCATCATTGTGGCTCGCTCACCAACAGACAAGCTCGTCTTGGAAGCTCGCGACGAGCAAGAGCGCATCGAATGGGCCAGTGTCATTTACTGCAGCATCCGCATGGTATCCCAAGGCGTGACGCCAGGCCACATCGAGAATCTTCAGTTGGAAGTTGCTCGTGATGTCGGGACTGTGACACCATTTGATGATGACGACGGCTTGAAGCAAGCAGCGCCGCTCAACTACTAGAAGAGGCCAAGCCTTCTCCACCCACCAACCAGCCCAGTCTGCTGGTACGATTGAAACCTGAGCAGTTATTGTTGCACGGTATGAAAGGTAAGAAAAGAGCCCTTGTTCAAGAGGGTCGAGGCTATCAATTTGCATGAAATGAGCGTCGATAAGAAATGAATACAAGACGAAATCCCTATTCTATTCAGCGTTGCCAGGTCAACCCAACCTCCTGGATCTTGTCCACCGTGTTCAGATACTTCTAGTCTGACTACCTCTAGTTCTGGGATACGCGACAACCTCTAAATTTCCGATTTCCTACGAAATCCATTCTGGGAATATTCGGATTGAAGGCGATCCTTCGTGAGCTTCGAGTTTTTTTTTTTCTCCTTTGATGGAGAGTTTGCAGTATCTGCTCTTTCAGAACTCGCCCCAAGTTTCGTTTCCAATTTCCTGCGGGAGCAATCGCGCTACGGTACTTGATCACTCTCGACTGTGTTCTTGAACAGTCTTGGAGAAAACGTCTCAACTCGCAGTCAACCTGTAGAGCGGCCCACCTCCGCGCAGCTCTCACTCACCGCGCGTTCGCTTTTGGCCCACCGGCGTCCACGGCTCTCCCATCGACCCCGCGCACGTCGATTTCGAATCCGCGTGGGTCTATCCGAAGGAAACATCGCGTTGTTGGTGTGGGAGGTTTTGTTGGCGTTTTTAGTCGTGTTTATCTGCTCGGCGGCAAGCAAACACTCAAACACTCCCACACACAAAAAATCATCAGCGTTTTGGTTGGGCGCGTTGGGGTGTGCGAGAGAAAGGCCATCGCTGCCTCTGCTTGTTGTGTGGGTGAACAGACCTCGAGGGGGACTGTGCGCTGAGGGAAAGGAAACCGCGGAAGGAACGCAAAATGGCGACGCTGGCGGCCGCGCCCACGAGCGGCGACGATAGCCTCTTCCCCATCGCCATCCTCGTGGACGAGCTCAAGCATGAGGACGCGCAGCTGCGGCTCAACGCCATGCGCAAGATCCATGTCATCGGTGCGTTGGCGTGGTGGTTTGTTGGCGTCACGTGTTGGTTCGTACTGATGAGGATATGGTTGGTGGTGGTGTCTGGAAACAGCGACGGCGCTCGGGCCCGACCGCACGCGCGACGAGCTGCTGCCGTTCCTCAATGGTACGTCGTGTTGGTTGCTGAATGGACTGGTCGTGTGGGAGGGGGAAACGACCCGTGGCAGGACAAACCAACCAACCGCTTGTTGGTGTGACTAGAATCTCTGGACGACGACGACGAAGTGCTGCTCGTGATGGCCGAAGAGCTGGGCAAGTGCGTGGACGTCGTGGGCGGCCCCGCAACCGCCTTCCCGCTGCTCACGCCGCTCGAGTCGCTCGCGACCGTGGACGAGGCGTCTGTGCGCGACATGGTGTGTCGCCCTCTGTCTGGACCAAGCGAAAACAAGACCCAACGCTCATACGCTCGTCTCTTTTTGCCACTCTAGGCCGTGCGCTCGATCTGCCACATTGTGGAGCAACTGCCGGGCGACCACATCGCCGAGCACTTTATGGCGGCGCTGCGACGGCTCGTGACGCGCGACTGGTACACGTCGCGGATCGCTGCCTGCAGTCTGTTCTACGTGGGCTATGCTCAAGTGCCCGCGGCGATCCAGTCGGAGCTGCGCACCATGTTTGGTCAGCTGTGTCGGGACGACACCCCGATGGTGCGCAAGGCCGCGGCGACGTCGCTGGGCCAATTCGCTGCGGTGGTGCGTGGACGGTGTTCCATTTTCATGGCCCTTAGGTCGAATTGATGATGTTTCGGTGCTGGTGTAGATGGACCCTGCCAGCGCGACCGCCGACATGGTGCAGCTCTTCCTGGCGCTCGCGCAGGACCGCCAGGACTCTGTAAGAATACATGCGGTCGACAACGCCGTGGCGCTCGCGCCGCTCGTGCCGCTCGAGGTTCTCAACTCGTCAATTCTCCCGACGATTTACGAGCTGGCGAAAGACGGCTCGTGGCGCGTCAGATGGTCGGTTGCCAACCGATTTCCCGAAGTCTGCGATGTTGCAGGTGCGGACACTGTCAACGGAAGCTTGAGCGAATGCCTTGTCGCTCTCCTCCAGGACTCGGAGGCTGAAGTCCGCACGTCGGCCACGTCCAAAGCGGCTGGAGTGTGCAAACTGCTCCAGCCTCAGCGTATCGTGGAGAAGATCGTACCGTGCTTTCAGACGCTTGCGCGCGATCTGTCGGACCACGTGCGATCGGCACTGGCTTCTGTTGTGATGAAAGTAGCGCCGAACCTTGGCCGTGATGTCACCATTGAGAATTTGCTTCCGCTTTTTTTGCTCGTAAGTTCTCGCGACTGCCGGAAATCAACCGACAGTTTGAGCTGACTGATGTGATATGTGGGACTGGGGATAGCTTCTGAATGACCAGAATTCGGAAGTGCGCCTGAACGTCATCTCCAATCTGGAAGAAGGCAACAGCGTAAGCGTACTTGGAACAAACCTGGTGAGTAGCTGACTTCTCACTCGGTTTGAGGTCTGGTGCTCAGGTTATCGGCATCGAGCTTCTCTCACAGTCTCTGCTGCCCGCCATCGTACACCTCGCGGAAGACCGGCAGTGGCGTGTGCGCCTCGCCATCATAGAATACATCCCGCAGCTTGCGACTCAACTCGGACGGGAGTACTTCGAAGAGCGACTGTCCGCGCTGTGCATGTCGTGGCTTTCCGACAACGTATTCTCTATTCGAGGTGAGTGGATTTCACGTGACTGAAGAACGGGAACAATTTTGAGCTGATGAATTATGATCCTCTACACGCAGAGGCTGCTACTATCAACCTTCGCCGACTCTCAGAGGCATTCGGAGTTGAATGGACACGCGAGCACATCGTGCCACGAATTGTTGACATGCACACTGATGCGAACTATTTGCATCGGCTGACGTCACTGTACGCTGTGAAGACACTGTCTGAGGTACTCAACGCTGAAACTGTCCAAGAATTGTTGATTCCTCTCACGACGCGCCTGGCACAGGTGAGCATCCCACCGTTGGCTGTCCTTTGAGTTTGTGCACTTCTCTTCTAATTGCACGTGTCTTACGTAGGATCCCGTGCCAAACATTCGATTCAACGTCGCAAAAACCTTGGAAAGCGTCGTATGTCGCATCGAGGCAACGTCCATCGAGACGCACGTCAAGCCTTGTCTCCAAGCGTTAGCGCAAGACAGCGACAGCGACGTGGTCTACTTTGCGAACCGCGCGCTATCTAAGTGCTAGAAGATGCAACATAGCCCCCGATGGCAATTAGGTCAGTTTAATCCCTTGCAATTTACTTTCATGTTTGCTTTTTATGTGGCCGCAGACGTATTCCTTGTGTTGCGTTTCTTCCCACTCCTACACATGTCGTTGAGTAATACCACGTTGGTTACGAAATTCGAACAATTCGTCGGCCATCCACCACCGCCACAGTGCGTTGAAGGTTACGCCGCCGTTCGCTGTCATGGCCTCGCAGTCCAAGGTGGGCGTGTAGGCCCAAATTTGCTTCCACACCTCTTCAGCTTCGGTTGAGCTCAATGCGGTCTGAAGTCCCAGTTCTCTCGCGAGGACCGACAACTGATCGTGCCTGACCACGCCGCGCTCGTCGGCGAGATGCTGGAAACATTTCTCCATGATCTCGCGCTCACTGACGTTCATTTTGGAGTTGTGCGCAAGTTGGTCGAGTTGTGACCAAGTGTCGAGGTCCAACCGAAGAGCTTGTACTCGGCTCTTCTGTGAAAGATGGCGTTAGTGAAGGTCAAACCCTGGCGATTCACGAAATCTAGCGTACCACAGTGACTTCCATCGCTTGGTCGTCGATTGCATAGCACAACTGAAGAGCCTCGTGGAGCTTGATCAAGGCCTCTTCCATTTGCTGGACAGTAACTTGTCAGAATAATGCAAAAGTGGTGCGGATTGCAAGCAATAGCCCACCCCACAAAGCGCAGCTACTTCAGCTTCTTCGGCCAGCACGAGGATTTGACCCTGTGAGAAAGCCTTGCTTTGGCCGTCGATGTCGATCGCGTCCTACATCCATGCAGATCTGTTACAATGAAGTAACAATCAAGCGCTCAACGCCAACTTAGCATTGCCACGGTACAAAGAAAATGCGTCGAGCGTGCGTTAGACCCTCGCTCACGCCTGCAAACGCCGTTCCGTCCAGACCGCTGGGGAAGGCAAAGCCCAGTGGGTGCGAGCTCTTGTCGGAAGCGACTGCTGCGGCGGCGATGCGTCGAATCCTCGCGAGGCTGAGCCAGCAGTGCGCCTTCTGGATATTGACGGCGCTTGGCAAGAGGAACGCAAACTCTCGGCTCTTGCTCTCAATCGCCACCAGCAACGTATCGAGCTTAGCAATCGCGTCGAGTAGCTTCGCATCTGCATCTGGCTTCATGGTGGGATCTGGTTCACACACAACAATAGGCTGGCGACAACTCTTCGCGACTCGTCGCCTACTGAACGTTCAGAATATGTGTTGACTAATACTACGGGAGGAAATTATCCTAGAGCTACGATTGCGATGACTGCTACGATGACGCTTTGTTGCGTTCTTTCTCTTTATCTCTCGACTCTTTTGTCTGCGCACGAGGACTGTGACTACCAATGACCACTCGCAGCTATGTGGTCGCTGTGCTGGTCATGGTGGTCGCCCTGCTCTCCATGGCGCCGGCGCTCTTCGTAGTCCTTGTCATCTGTTGGCAGTTCGAAGCGGCATACGGGACACGAGTTGTGCATCTTCAGCCACGGCATGATACAGTCCGAGTGAAACGAGTGCGAGCACGGCAGGTCCTGCGCGTCGTCGTCTACGGCAAACAGGTCTTTGCACACGGCACATTCGGTGTTTGCATCCACCTCCTCTTGCTTGACTTTGTGTGTCGGTAACTTCTCCACAACTTCTTTTGCCGCCGGTGGAGCTCCATGCTGTTGTTTCCAAACGGATCAATATGTCAGTTGCAATACAACACCTCCAGCTTTTCCCATGAGGAATGATCACATACGCGGTTGGGGTCGTTCTGCATCAGTTGGTTGATTAACTGACTCAAATGGTTCGGACCGAGTGCGTAGTCGCCGGGGTTTCCAGCGAATCTGCCGCCGTCAGCGCCGCCAAACGGCGCGTTCAGCGCACCCGTCAACAGTCCAAACAGACCGCCGCCGCCCAACGCTCCGCCATCACCGTCACCCGTGCTCGTCACGTAGAACTCGACGGGCGTTCCATTGCTACGGATGATCCGCGTAGTGCGCGTGCCGCCTGCGTCTGCACTGCCTCCACCGCTCACGAGCTGCTGCAAGAACCTAGTGTTGCCAAGAGAACGAGTAGTGCACGTGTAAGTAATAAACCACCACCTTTCTCTCGAGACTGAGAGAAAAAAATATATACGTCAACCTACTCGGTGAGAGGAGAAGGTACCTCGCCGCCGCCGGCTCCACCGTGACGAGCCGTGTTGGTGTGCGTATCGCGTGTAAATCGAGAAAATTCGGACGGTGGCGCGGCCGACGGCGGCGTGCGCGGCGTCACCACTCGCTGGTGATCGATTGATCCTCGCGGCCCGGCATCGTCGAACTGGAATCACTCAAGCCAAAACAAAACGCCACATTAGTACACCAAAAGCTACACACCGGCGCGACGACCGTTGTCCATCATCGCGACCACACCGTTCGCGAGCGCGGAGCGGATCCGCGCTGGTCTGCGCCATCGCGGCTTCCTCCGGCTTCACTTGGTATCGCCACGGCGGCGGCGGCCGCTAAAAACTGCTCCGGTGGATCGTCCTATTGCGCATCCGGCAAAGACACAACAACACCACAGCACAAACAGCATGTCAGACCCACTCCACTGCTCTTGTCGCCCGCCACACTCCAAACAGCGCCGCACCGCTTCGACTTCCTCGACAAAGTTGCCACCGCACGCGACGCAGCAGAGCTCGCCGTCGCCGCCGTCGTCGACGCGCGTGGCCACGTGGGCGGTGCACTCGTGGCACCAGAAACGGCTGCTTCCAGCGGCGGAGGTGACGTCGCTGCTGCCGTTGCCGCTGCCGGCGGGCGGCGCTGACGTCGACGCGCTCGCGGAGGCCGCCACCATCGTCAATAATGACTTCCGTGGACTTTCCGCTCAGGCACAGACTTGGGAAACCGAATGGGATACCATGCATGCGAAAGGGTTACGATGGGAGAATGCGCTGTGATTGGTGAATTGGATACAACGAATGATTTCGATTGGATGAATCGGATGGGTGGGTACGCTCGTCAGTTTTGGTGTCTCATCATCAAGGCGTGCTGACGATGATGATGATGACTCGAACATGAACGAGTAGGTAAGGTATATATTGCGGCGCTTCTCAGGCGTAGAGCTGCTTGGAGTAGGAGAAGAGGTCGTGAATACCTCCCTCCTTCTGCGCGCATAGCGAGCGGCGCTCGAAGCGGAGCTTGTCGGCGTAGAGCCAGGTGTGGAGCTGCGGGATCGCGGTCACGCCAAGGTCCTGGAAGCCATGGCGGATGCTCTGCTGCACGTACGGCAGGTACTGGTGCACGCTGCCCTGGTCGGTCACGGCGCCGGCGACGCCGAACGCGATGAGGTCGGCGGCGCTGCGCTCGAGCACCGGCGCGTTGCTGCGCGCCTTGTGGCTGCCCGTGCCGTAGTACTGCTTGAGCCGCATGCCGTCCTGGAAAAAGTACTCGCCGGGTGCCTCGGACGTGCCCGCGAGCGTCGAGCCCATCATGACCGACGACGCGCCCAGCGCGAGCGCCTTAATGGCCGCGCCCGACGAGCTGATGCCGCCGTCCGCGATCACCGGCACGCCGAACTCGTTGGCGACCAGTGCCGTGTTGTAGATGGCAGACAGCTGCGCGCGGCCCACGGCTTTGATCATCTGCGACGTGGACACGGACGCCACGCCCATACCGACGCGCACAGCGTCCACACCCGCTTCCAGCAGATGGCGCAACTGCTGCATGGTCACCACGTTGCCGCCGATTACGTCCACGCCCGCGTGGCTCGCCTTGATGTGCTGGACAAGGTCGATCTGCGCGAGCGAGTCGCCCTGGCGCGCGTCGAGCACCAGCACGTCCGCACCGGCGGCCACCAGCGCGGCAATGCGCTCTCTCGCCTGATCGTCGTCCACCGCCACAGCCGCGCCCACCAGCAAACGGTGGGTCTCGCCGCTGCGCAGCGCGTTCGGGTAGTCGCGCGCCTTGCCCAGATCGGTGCGAGTGACCAGCGACACAAGCTGGCCGTGCTCATTGACGATGGGCAGCGTGCCCTTCTTGGCCTGCTTGAGCGTTTTGTTGGCCTGCTCCAGCGTGCACGGGTACTGGCCCACAGTGAGCTGATCGAGCGGCACCATGACCGTGGCTAGGGGCGCAGAGCGGTCCTCGAGAAAGTCCACGTCGCGGCTCGTGACCAGCCCCACGAGCTTGCCATTGACCTTGCCGTCTTCGGTGATGGGCACGCCCGAGACCTTCAGCAGGTCCAAGTCGGCGATCGTGTGGCTCGGGCTGAGCACGCGCGGCGCGAGGATGAAGCCGTTCTCGTACGTCTTGACGGCGCGGACCATCTCCGCCTGAGCATCGATCGCGGTGTTGCAGTGTAGGATGCCGATGCCGCCCTGCAGCGCCATGGCGATGGCCATCGCCGCTTCCGTAACCGAGTCCATGGGCGAGCTCACGACCGGCGACTTGAGCGCGATGTTCCTGGTCAGGCGCGTCGCCACGTCGACCTGCTCGACGCCAAAGTCGACTGTTCGTGCAGCGCAAGTGTCAGCATATGATGCTATTCCAGCGATTGAAACGTCGCTCCATGTAAACGTACTGTGTCCAGGCTGCGCGTGGCGACAGGGTGAGGGTAGAGCGCAAATGGATAGAAAACGCACGTTAGGCCACACATCCAGAAAATTCCGCACGAGACAGCAGAGCGAGCACCAGCGCGATGATGTCGTCGAAAGTGAGTCCGTGACTCTCTTCGTCGCGGAAGAGCTGGCGCGCGCTGAAGCCGTCGAAAAGATCCTCGCTCATGGTGCTGCAGCCTGCAGGGTGAAGCTGCTGGCGGATGGCCATTGAAGAGCTCCGGTGACTCGATTAATAGACGGTCCTTCAATTGGGCGGCAGTCCACAGTTGCCCAGCCTCGTCTCACAAAAATATCAAAATGCATTTCCAGGCCTCGGAAGCTATGGATTCTGCAAATTGTCCATATCCGAACGATATATGGACCAAAATGAGATCAGGATATGGCATGGTATGGAAATGAATCTTACGTAGGTTTGGTGGTGTGCACAGTTGGCAAGTGCTGGGGCTCTGGTCGAGCTCTGCGTTGAGCTTTCGAAGGGCAGTAAACTGCTTTGACTGGAGAATACCTTCGAGCGAAAAGTTCGTAATGCTGCGTCGGTACTCGTCTTTTTCCCATCCTATCATTGAGAATTCACGTTCGATGGTCGAGGTGTTTGGAAACGTTGTTGCCAGGTCTCAACAGAACTGGCGTAGACTCGGTAGTCGATGGCGGACCAATTCCCATCCACTGGCGTACGTCGTCTTGGCGTCGGTGCAGGCTAGAATGTGCTGCGAGACGGCGCCATCGCGCTGCGCAAAACGCAGCAGCTCCACGAAGTCATCTGAGATGATCTGGGTCTCCAATTCTGTCGTCTGCACGAGAAGCCGAGGCTCGTGCGTTTCTAGCAGCAGAGAAAACTCTGTGAGGTCCATTCTAATGAGTTGGTGCGGCAGCACTTGAGGGAGTTGGTCTCCTGCCGTGCTTCGACTCGTTCGCTCGGCTGAGACTTCTGCAATTCCATTTGCTCCTTGCACAAACATCCGACCCACTGCGACGACGAGTGTATCCTTGGTGGGTCCGTCGAGCGTTGGCATCTTGCGTAGAACCCACAGTATAAGCCGCTCGATGAATGCCAGCCGCATACGCACCACACACAGCCAGTTGGTCTGGATTCAGACGTGCAAGTTCTGCTTGTGAGAGTGGTCCCATCATTTTTGTCTGTCTCTTGTACTTCTGCACCAATTCAGCCAAACGCCTGCGCTGCTCAGACAGTAGCAGCGTCAGCCCTTGTATCACTGTGAACAGTTTCTTCGATTCGAGAGCAAATGCTCGAACCGTAAAAACAAATATCCACCAGGCTGTTGGAGGTGTACATGATGGCTTCTTCGCTTCAAAGTGATCTTGAATGGCAATAATGTTGATGGTGAGCCATTTCGCGACCTTGTATTTGAGATCCAGTGTGCTTCGGCGACGTACGGTCACGTCTTCCGCATTGCGGTCATAAGATTCGTTGGCGGCGGCGGCCCACCGCGACAGTCAAACACGACAAGTACGTGTCATCGAGTGCTGCTCTGAAGCACGACTTCATCACCAAATCTAGCGGGTGGAGTCCACACCAAACTCGAATTAGACGCTGTCTGGTTGTTGCAGCCTCGATGCGCGTTGCTAGACCTTGGATGCGACCGGTCATTGTGTTCTCTCCGTCTGTGGACGCGTCAACAAGCTTGTCACGTCACAAAGAAATCAGTGCGTCTAGGAATTTTTGCACGCAGTCGAACGTGGACTCCGCGGTGTGCCGCTCGTACAGAGGAATGGCGATGAGCTGGAAGTTGTAGAGCTCACCGCGAGCAAGAAAACGGGCACGAAAGTCCAAGTACGAAGAGCCATCAATGGTTGCACTGTCCAATGCAATGGAAAATCCAGTCGCTTGTCGCATGGACCACCAAGATACTGCAGCCCCGTGGCGCACACGACACGAATGTAGTTGGACGCCAGGCGCTCCGACGCGCCAGAGTAACACGCGAGGCCAGACTCGTCTCGCACGATTCGCACAATGCGACTTGCTTGACGGAATGACGCTCCGCAGGCGACAAACTCCACTAGCAACGTGAACAGTCGAGGTCGTTTGACGCTGGCTGCATACAGACGGTCACCGTCGCCTTCATCTTCTTCGTGTGGCACTGTGAACAGGCTTAACGCTTGCTTGTGGCTCTGACCGGAGACATCATTGGGATGGAAGAGCATCACGCCGATAATGACGTACGTTCTCGTCATGAGTCCGTACAACAATGTCGTGTGTCAACATTCTGGCTGGCTCGTCAATGAATGCGGCTTCACGGAAATGTATCCCGTTTATACGAAGACCTGATGACACATTTGCAAAAGTGGGTGCGAACGAGAGTGACACAGTCCAGTCTCGAAGTGATGACCAATGTAGCCATTTATGAACTCTATTGTAGATGTCAAAGGCGTTCAGATGTCAAAGTCGACCCTCTATTAAGATCGATTTCTTTCCTGGTACAACTATGCCAATATCACAACTATGCTACCTCGTTTCAATGACCAGAGATAATCCTCGCTTTAATGACGGGGTGTTTGATTGATTGATGGACGCACGCACAGCCTTTCATTCTCGCACCATGTCGGCCTGGAGAGGAGGGAGAGGAAGCTATAAGAACAAGCCTGCCGCGCGGAAGAAGCACCAACGCTCGTCGTTCTCCTACGAGGTCAAACACGCCGTTCTGGTTGACTACGCCGCCGGGTACGGCTATCCTGCTATCCTGCTCTTCTCACCAAGTACAACGTCGCGTACGGTGCTTGAACGGCCGGAGCCGTTCTAGCACCGAACGAATTGCGCCGTGACGGCGTTCCAGTGTCATCGCGTATGCTCGGTCTCAGAACGCTCGAGGTGGCCGAAGAGGAAGGCACCCAACCACCGTGCTTTCAGCGTCAAACACGTGGAAGGCCTCGTTTCTCAATCGCCACCGCTTCTCGTTTCAAGCCAAGAACCGTGCGGGGTAGGCGTCGCCCGATCATGATGCTCAGATCAGCCGAGCGTTTGCAGCTGAAGTGAAGGCATGGATGAAAGAACACGGCACCACGCGCATTTACAATGCGGATCAGACTGGTGTGTTTCTCGAAATGCTGCGCTGATCGTGATCGCAGACGGTATGGGTGAAGTGCGGTACGAAGGAGAAGCAGCGGGCCACAGCCATGCTACTGGCGACAGCGACGGCAACAAGTATGCTCCATTCATTGTGTTCAAGACCACGGACTCAAAGATCAAAGAAGTGCAGTAAGAGAACAACGTCAGCCGCCATGGATTTGGCAAGAACCTGTGGACGGAGATTCTCGATCTGCAGAGTGCGACAGGCGCCCAGATCTACGGGAACCCGACCGCGTGGTGGAATGAAGATCTGACTGTGGCGTGGTTGAAGTTCTTCTTCGGCGATCGCCGCGCGAATAGCGAACCTGTGCTGCTCCTACTGGATTCGTTCTCGGGGCGCTGGACGGACCAGGTGAAGGCGTGCGCGCTTCGTCTCAACGTCGCCCTGAAGTCCGTTCCGCCCAAGTTGACTTGGCGGTGCCAACCTGCGGACGTCGCGTGGATGAAGCCGCTCAAGGACGGTCTTCGTCGCAAGTCGGTCGAGCATCTAGGTGATCAGCTTGCTCGACGCTACGACCACGCGAGACGGTTTCGTAAGCGGCGACCTGATCGAGGCGACATTATAGAGTGGATCACGGAAGGATGGCTCGGCTTGAGCGACGAGATCATCGTCGCTGGCTTCTCGAAGTGCGGCTTCCGGCTTCGTGACCCAATCCTGGGTCAGCAACCGGAAGATCCAGATGCCGATGAAGAGCAGTACGACACCGTGGCACTCATTGATGAGCTTGAAGAAGTAGGCTTTGTTGATAAGTCTATCGACGAGATCTGAGACAGCATGGATGTTCTCGACTCGATGACAGACTCGGTGACGGAGTTTGTTGTGTGAGCTCGGCTCGATTGAGCATTTTGGCTTTAAAATCAATACATCAAGAGTTGGTTCCAAATGGCTTACTGATATTACATCCCAATTTTTTTTTGCCCGTGACGTTAAAAAGTTGAAAACCCCTGCGTCACCCTGAAGCCTCTGTACTAGAATAACAGACCCTCCTGAAACATGGTGGCATCCACGAGGAGGAATTTGAACCCGGCGCAGTAGCATGGGAGGGTCGTCACCACCACCATACCAAATCCGACACACGGTTATTGTGACATTCCGTAGTGACATAAGTGACATGAGTCCAATATTAGGGTGAGTAGTACAAGTACGATCTCAAAGGCGACGCTCCATTATTGAGAGCACTTTCATTCCTCACAAGCATCGCCTTTGACATCTATAATAGAGTATCTCGTCGACACACTCAAGCATGATAAGTCACGAGATTACCTCCAGCCCGCTGGATGCGCAACAGTAGGGTGGTCACTTGTGTAAGGCTGGCAAGGTATCCCAGCAAATCCGAGCTTGTGAGCATAGGGGTGGAGTGATTTTTTATTGGTTATCTAAGGAGTGTCGAAGAAGGCTGCGATTTTTTGCTGCTGCATACCGAGCAGCAGCATCTCGCGCGCGTGCGCCAACAGGTCAGAAATCTGGGAGCTTGTTCCGCCCTGGGAGAATGCGTAGACGGCAAGCTGAGGACACGCCAGCAGAGCCTCTCGGTGCGAGAACGGCGCCTCAACATTTACTTTATCGGCTTCGTCATCGTCAAGCGGAGCCGGTGCTTCGTCGTCCGAGTCGGTCGGGAGATGCTGCGTCACGGCTGGGAAAATCTCTATCTCAACGTCGACACGCGCATCGAGCGGGTCATCTAGGTTGAGATGGGGGATAAGAGCGTTGAGCTATGGGAGCTCATCCGAGTCCGTGGAGTCGTTCGACGCCTTCAATTTCGTGGCGATCGGCGCCGGCACGATCCCGGTGTGGCACCAGCAGTTTTGCATCGTATTCTCACTCACCTCTCCCACACCTCTAACGTGAACTTGATCGCTGTCAACACGTTCATGCGACCGCCGACACCGTCGGCCTCAAGCTGGTCGATCACCTATCGCACAAGACGCGACTTGTACTTGCACTTGAAGCTGCGAATGATCCTTGCATCCAGCGGCTGCAAAAAGCTCGTGGTGTTGGGCGGGAGGATGCGAATGGCGACGTTGGAGAGCTCGATCGCGTCGTGGGACGTTGTGTTGTCGACCAAGAGGAGAACGCGACGGTCTTGCATGCGGAGGTTGAGGCGATGCGCCAACTCTAAGAAGAGAGGTCGAGTCATCTAGGCCTTTTTATTGGCATAGTAGTGAACACCGAGACGCTCGACGTTGACGCCGTTGAAGCATCGTGGCTTCTTGCTGGTGTGGATGATCAGCGGGGGGAGCTTGTCACTCCCGCTCAGGTTGCATCCGAGAGCAACCGTTGTGCGGGCCTTATCCTCCTTCTTTCCCGCACCTTCCCCGTCGCAAGTGTCTGGCTCGGGAGCATGCGAAAGAACAGCCCAGTCTCATCGAAGTTGTAGACATCGTCCGGGCTGTACTGCTTGATGAGCTCCTGGAGTTCAACCCGATGCTGTTCGAACTGCGCCGTATCGACCGAGCCAGCTTTGCCATGCGTCGCGCGCAGGAGAATGTTGTATCGGCGCTTAAACTTTTGCACCCACGAGAGAGAGAGACACCTCGCTAGGAGCGATCAACTCGGCCTTCTACCAGAGGACGTGATCACTGAAGGCGCTGTACTCCGCGTGTAGCGCCACAAACTCGAGCAGCAGCCGCTGCAAAGCTCTGGATAGCTTTGCGGCGCTGGCCATGGCCTCCATGTTCACGAGAGTCGGCGGAGGAGCGGTAACGATGCGGCCGATAGTGGAGCGGCCGATCATCTTACCAAACTCGGAGAGGGCCCAGCCCATGAGGTCTGGATGGTGCAGCCCCGGGTAGGCCCTGTAGTGCTCGATGAGCTTCATCTTCTGCGTGAAAGTGAGAGTTGAGCGCCCCCTAATGACCCAGATTGAGAAATGGTGGTTTGGCGGTGGCGGCAGCGGCGGCAGTGGTGCTCCATCAGTTCTCTTCCACTGCACTTTTGTCCATTGCGTTCGTGCTCTTATGCTCTTATGCTCGTCTGGGCACCAATCGGTACTTTTTACTTGGTTTTAGTATGGTGCAAATCGGTGCACCGATTCCGTGTATTATACAGAATATTCTCTTATATCGACGGCTCTTATAAAGGGCATTGACTGTATTTACCGATTTCTCTGAACTGAACTTGGAGACTCCACACAAAATCTGTCTGATACGGTAGTTCCAGCAAAATCGAAGAGTCCAGCCTGGACCGTCCAGGCAACCTTGAGTCAACTTGAGCTGATCAAGTCACGCAAAAACTGCCGCAACAGCTTCCAGTGTGAATAGTCGTATCGTAGTGCTCCGATATCTCAACAAAGCCAGTCACTGTCGCCTTGACCATCTGAAATTCTCATTAGACTCACTTGTTCGTTTGAATAGTAAACGTGGTAAATTCCGAGACTCACATCCAGCGCAACCAATGTGTCAACATCGCTGGGCACTGAGGTGATAATTTTGACTCTGTCTGCCTCGTGGGTTGACAGAATCCAGATCCCTCGGTTGCCGCCACCTCCAGCCCACCAGCCACAAGAACAGAGGCTTGACTGCCACTCTCACGTGAAGAGCTCCATGTGTAGCACAGCCGTTGCGTAATTGGTCAAAACGTGACCAATTCTAAAAAGCGCTTTTGCTTCGGGTGAGGAGCTCCTCCAAATCCACACCAACGGGTCCATGCAATCTCCCACATCCAAACACGCCGCGCCTCGGGCACTGCCCACACCTCCGTCCCCATGGCCTCCACCGTCAAGCAGCCTACGTGGTACCCGCCGCGCCCCATGGACTCGCTCGTCGAGTACTGGGAGAAGCACTATCCGCTGCGCCTCTTCAACAGCCTCACGCGCACCAAGACCGCGTTCGTGCCCATCAAGGGCAAGCGCGTGCTCTGGTACATGTGCGGTCCCACCGTCTACGACCAGACGCACCTCGGTCACGGCCGCACGTACACGTGCTTCGACTATGTGCGCCGCATCCTCGAGGAGTACTTTGGCTACGAGGTCGAGCTGGTCATGAACGTTACCGACATCGATGACAAGATCATCATCCGCGCAGCGGAGGAAGGCTGGGCGGCTGCTCACCCCGACCAGGAATTGCCCAAAGACAAGGATGAGCGCACCAAGCTCGTGATGGAATGGGCATCGCAGCAGTCGGCCGAGGACAACATGCTCCGCACGGTCAACCTCTCCAAGCACTGGGAGAAGTCGTTCTTAGAGGACATGGCGCTGCTCAACATCAAGACTCCGGCCGTTCTCACGCGAGTGAGCGAGTACGTCCCGGAGATTATCGAGTTTGTCGAGGGCATCATCAAGAACGGTTACGCGTACGAGAGCAACGGATCCGTGTACTTTGACACTGTGGCGTTCGGCCAGTCGAAGGGCAAGGCGTATGGAAAGCTGCTGCCGGAGAACGTTGGCCAGTCGGAGCTGCTGGCCGAAGGCGAAGGATCTCTGTCTCTGGGCAAGTCGGACAAGCGCAACGTGAGCGACTTTGTGCTGTGGAAGAAGTCGAAGAAGGGCGAGCCGTTTTGGCAGTCGCCGTGGGGCGAAGGCCGCCCGGGCTGGCACATTGAATGCTCGGCCATGGCCAGCGACACCATCAAACATCTCGCTGGCGGTCAGATTGACATCCACTCGGGCGGGATTGACCTGCGATTCCCGCACCACGACAACGAAATCGCGCAGTCGGAAGCGTACTTTGACTTTTCGCAGTGGGTCAACTACTTTGTGCATACTGGACATCTCAACATTGAGGGCCTTAAGATGTCCAAGAGCTTGAAGAACTTCGTGAAGATCCAAGAGGCGCTCATGGACAACTCAGCGCGCCAGCTGCGATTCCTTTTCCTTCTCCACAAGTACAATACGCCGATGGACTACAACGACAACTCGATGGACGAGGCCGTGACCGTGGATCGCTTCTTCACCAAGTTTTTCCAGAACGTCAACGCCAAGCTGCGCGAGCTGGGCGTGGACAAAAGCCAGAAATGGACGGACGTGGAGAAGAAGCTGAACGGCGTCGTGTTGGACACGAAGGAGAAGGTGCACGTGGCGCTGGCCGACGACCTGAACACCCCGCTCGCGATCTTCCACTTGCAGCAGCTCGCCAAGGAGGTGAACCGCTACATGGCCAGCGGCTCGGAGCTCGTGTCAATGATCATCCGTTCGGCGGCCGAGTACATCACGTACATCCTTCGAGTGTTTGGTCTGGTGCCGGGCACCGACATCGGGTTTCCGCTGACCGGCGCGGGCGAAGGTGACGGCGAGCAGCAGCTCGTGCTGACTCAAGTGCTCGACATTTTCGCGAAATTCCGCGATGAGATCCGCGACGCGGCGCGCTCGGGTGTGGACAGTGGCAGCGTCAAGGACCTGGCCAACAAGATCCTCAAGTTGTGCGACGTTGTTCGCGATGAACAGCTCCCCCACGCGGGTGTCCAGCTGGAGGACCGCGCTGGCAGCAGCTCGATCTGGAAGCTCGCGAACCGGGAGGAGCTCCTGGAGGAGCTGGAGAGGAAGCAGTCGGAAAAGTTGAAGAAGGAGGAGCAGAAGCGATTGCGTCTCGAAGAAGAAGCGCGCAAGAAGGCGGAGCTCGAGGCCAAGGCCAAGGTCAAGCCTGAGGAGATGTTCCTGAATGAGAAGGACAAGTACTCCAAGTTCGACGACCAGGTACGATTTCGCGTTGAGGGCTTGGATTGCGAATGAGTTGGCTCATTGTGCTTTGATTGATTGCAGGGCATGCCCACGCACGACGCTGCCGGTGAGCCGCTGAGCAAGGGCGCGCTGAAGAAGCTTGCAAAGGACTTCGTCAAGCAGAAGACTCTCTACGATAAGCACAACAAGGCGTAGAAGCCTCTCGAGGTTACCAGTAGTCGACTATAGGACCCTTCCTGTTCCACATCCAGTGCGCGCGTCACAGACAACATACAACGATCTAACTGGTGAATATTTGGTCAGTATTGCCCAATAAGGTGCTTGTTCATAGTCTGATTGGCGGATACTACTGCCTCCCTCCTCCCATCAGTAGTGTGCTTTTTCTCCATCCACAAACAAGCCAAGAAGACCCAGTCAAAAATGGCCGCCACGGACTCGGGCAAGCGCGCGAACTTCGAGCTCGCGCGCGGCGTCAACGCCTTCAGCGCCAATAGTCAGTCGCGCCGCAACGGCCGCTTCTCCTACCGACGCGCCGAGCCGGCGCCGGCCGCGCCCACAGCGATTAACGACTCCAAGAAGACGACGCAGTTCTCCACGCGGCGCTGGTACCCGGCGGACTACATCACCAAGAAGCTGCCGTCGGCCAAGACTGCGCGCAACTGCCAGAAGCCGGCCAAACTGCGCAAGTCCATCACGCCGGGTACCGTGCTGATCCTGCTGTCGGGTCGCTTTCGCGGCAAGCGCGTGGTGTTCCTCAAGCAGCTGGCGTCAGGCACGCTGCTGGTCACGGGCCCGTACAAGATCAACGGTGTGCCGTTGCGCCGCGTGAATCAGGCGTTTGTCATCGCAACCTCGACGAAGGTGGACATGGAAGGCGTCGCGCTGCCGCAGATCGACGACGAGTACTTTGCCAAGCCCAGGGCCGCCAAGAAGTCGGCGGAAGATCACTTTTTTGACGCGGCGAACGAATCGGTACGGTTTGGAACCATGTGACAATGTGACCGTAGGCCCCCCTGCTGGGTGTACATGATGGAGGAAGGGTAATGCGTGGGTGGATGCTCGGCCGTCCTCTTTGTGATGTCGCTAGTGACACAAAGACTATGCACACAAGAGCGCTTGGGATCGCTGTGCTGGACGGACCAACGTGAGCAAAGTTCCCCACTTAGCTGGTCGGTTGACATTGTGTGTGTTTGTCGCTTACAGGCCCCTTGCGTGGTCTCGGACCAACGAAAAACGGACCAAAAAACGGTCGACGCCGCGCTTTTGCCCAAGATCGAGAACGACGCGTACCTGCGGGCGTACCTCAACGCCAAGTTTTCGCTGACGAAGAACGATCGCGTCCACGAACTTCGCTTTTAAGGGGCACGTTTCTGGTATGACATAGCGCGTCGATACTTCGAAGTTCGTGCTGCTCGTCGCAAACAGTAGTTGGCTGAAACGAGTTTAGGAGTTATTCAAAGTATGACCGTATTGTTACGACGACTTGGTTGAAACAGCTTCCGACCGACTGCGTTGGTGCAGGTATCGCAGACGGTCTCGCAGCGCCTGTCGAGCCCATTCCAACTCGGTACAAAGCTCGTTCTTTGAGTGTGTAGCGAGAATACTCTCAACGGAGACAGTGGAGACAGTTGGGGAGGATACAGTCGACAGCACTGGCTCACAGACTGCAGAGCGGGCGACAGCAGACGCAGCCTCTGCTGTCGACTGGGAGGTCTCACAAAGAGTGACAGCTTGATCGGTTGATCCTCCAGCACTATCGTCTCCAGAAATGTCGCTACGCCCTGGAGAAGCGCAGGTTGCAGGCTTCGGTGGAGAATCCATGCAGGCTTGCTCTCCATCGAGTGCCTCAGATGTCCCGGGTTGCTCTTCAGTTGGAGTTGCATTCGCTTCGTCTTGGTGGAGAATATCATCCGATCTGTTTCCCATCATCTCTGCATGAAGATGGTTTGCAGTGCCTTGAGCTGTCTCGGGTGCAGGTATCTCTGGACTTGCGCTCGTGCGCTCGACCGCAAATATTGGACTCCCCTTCGCCATTCGGGGATTTGGGAACGACGAGCTCCATCCGAACACGGAGTCGTGTATTCGCGGTAGATGAAGCGCATTGCGCGTGCAACTCTCCGTGGATCCAACTCCATGGCCATCACCGCCGGCCAGCCACTCGAAACGCTGCGGCGTCGCCAGGCCCAGCAGCCGGCTCTCCATCTCGACGGCTCGCTCCATCTCGGTCATGAACGCCGAGAGCTCCGCGCGCACGGCCCACACGACCCGTTGGCGCGCGCGCCACCCGCGCCATGCCGCTTGGATGCACCGCGCCGCTTCCTCCCGAGGCGACGATCGCATCGCATGCGCAAGGCTGATGCAATGCAGCTGCAATTCACGCGCGAGATTCGGGCGTGGTCACAGATGATGCCAAAATGGAAGTTCGCGTTTCTTCCGTTTCTATCGAAAAACAGATTAGCTCTGTGACCCCACTTTAGTGACATGATGTGCCCAATATCAACAAGATACTGTACTACAATGCTGGAGACTGGATGGTGCATGTCACTACTGGAACTGCCACTTCACCTTCAAACGCAGATTCGCTGACCAACTGGACTTCTCCCCGCACATGGGCTCGTTCTCCAAGCTCTCGCCGCCCGCAGCGAGCGGCACGACGGTCATCGCCTGCGCTGCTGGCCTGCTCCTCGCGGCGGAGCTCGTCTACCATCGCGAGCGGCTCGCGGAGCTCTTCACGATTACGCGCAAGCGCGTGGTGTTCTGGAAGTCAATGCGTCGCCGCTTCGAGAACCAGCGACTCGACCGCCTGAGCTCAGTGGGCGAAGGCCGCCTGTCGAACTGGATGTGGAGAAAGTCCGCCACCGAATCGGATGACGACGACGACGACGGCAGCGACAGCGACCACGCGTCTGCCGACGGGCTCATGGCCTCGCAGAAGAAGCTCGTGCTGGTCATGGTCGGGCTACCCGCGCGCGGCAAGAGCTTCGTGGTCCACCGCGCGACACGGTACATCGAGTGGCTCGGGTTTCCGACCAAGATCTTCAACGTCGGCAACTACCGCCGCCAGATCGGTCGCGCGGGCGAAGACGCCAGCTTCTTCTCGGCCTCGAACGAGGACGCAACCAAGCTCCGCGAAGTCATGGCCATGAGCGTGCTGGACGAGCTACTCGAGTGGCTCGAAGGCGACGGCCACGTCGCGGTGTTCGACGCGACCAACACGACCAAGACCCGGCGACAGCACATCTTGGACCACGTGGCCGACCACCGCAACGTGCGCGTCATGTTCGTCGAGAGCATCTGCGACAATCAGGAGCTGCTCAACGCCAACTACCGCCGCAAGTGCGTGAATGACGACTATAGCAGCAAAGACCCGGAGAAGGCGCTGTCGGACTTTGTGCAGCGCGTCCACGAGTACGAGAAAGTGTACCAGGCAGTCGAAGACTCGGAAGACAACGGGAACGTGTGCTACGTCAAGGTGTACAACGCCGGCGAGAAGATCCAGGCGCGGTTCTGCCAAGGTTTTTTGCAGAGCCACATTGTGTCACTGCTGCAGAACATCCATCTCTTCCCGCGCCGCATCTGGCTGGTGCGACCGGGCACGAGCATCACGAGCTGTCGTGGCATCTTAGGACTGGACACCGATTTGTCTTCCGAGGGCCATCGCGTCGGCAAGGCGATCGCCAACTTTATCGACCAGCAAAAGTTCTCGCGGCCGTTCGAAATCTGGACCAGCGCCATGAAGCGGTCGCGGCAGACTGCAAGCTACGTGTCGACGAAGCACCTCAAGCGGTTTGTGACGACGACGCTGCTGAACGAGCTGGGCGGCGGAGACTTTGAAGGGCTCACGCACGACGAGATCAAGCATCTATACCCCAAGCACGCCCACGCGCGCGAGCAAAACAAGCTGCGATACCGGTATCCAGGTGTCGGCGGCGAGAGCTACGTGGACGTGATCAGCCGACTGCGGTCGCTGATCATCGAGTTTGAGCGCAAGAAGCGCGACGTGCTCGTGATCTGCAACGAGTCGATTCTGCGCTGTCTCCTTGGGTACTTTGTGGGCATTGAGGCGGAAAAGGTCCCCCACTTGGAGTCGTACGGGAACTCGGTGATCGAACTGAGTCCGCACCGCGTCGGCTGCGATATGAAGCTCATCCCGCTCGATCTGGACGCCGTGTCGGCGGACGAGATGGATCCTCGTGACCACGCCGAGCTCACGCGCTCCATGTCGTCGTAATTGCTTAAATTATTACGCCTTGTCCTGTACTTGTGAAGCCGAGTGTATTTTTGTGCTGGGCCAGCGCCACTTTTCTGATGTGATGCACCATTCTCCGATATCCATCATCTGTTCACGCAAATCACTTAGGTGCACATGGAAGCCAACGAAGAGAAGATCCGAGTCGCCGTGCGCGTGCGACCGCTGAGCAACTCCTCACCAGCCAACCCGTCAGCCCAAGCAGCCATCTCGTCGAGCCCGGACGGACAGCACGTGCTGGTCTTCGCCGACGCCAGCCGCACCAACGCCGCCAGCTTCCGCTGCGGCACCTATCTCTCTCCCGAGATCGCACAAGAGGCTATCTTTGACGCGATCCGAGGACCCGAGCTTGTCGAGGCCGCGCTGGACGGGTTCCCAGTCACGATCTTCGCCTACGGACAGACCGGCGCGGGGAAATCGTTCACAATTTTTGGGAAAGAAGACCAAGCGACGCCAAGTTCTCGCCCGTACGGAGGCAGCACCGTCGTGGAACAAGACGGCGTGCTGCCTCGTGCAGCAATGCACCTCCTGGAGGTCGTGAGCCAGCGCCATGAGCGGTTCGACTACACCCTTCGCGTGACCTGCGTTGAGATCTACAACGAGCAGGTGCGCGATCTGTTCGACCCGAAGAAGGAGCCGCTGCCCGTGCGCCACTCGAAAGAGCACGGCTTCTACTTGGAGAACGCCACAGTTGTGCAGTGCCACACCGCCGCCGAGATCATCCGCGTGGTCAAACTCGCCGCGACGAATCGCGTCAAGTCGGCGCATCTGCTGAACGAGCGGTCGAACCGCAGCCACTGCCTCGTGACCATCTACATCGACGCGATGCCGCGCGACGAGAGTGACGGCGCCAAGAAATACGGCAAGCTGACCATCGTGGATCTCGCGGGCAGCGAGCGCGCCAACGACACGGGCGCCGTCGGCCAGCAGCTCAAAGAGACGGGCCATATCAACAAGAGCCTCTACTGCCTCAGCAAAGTGATCCACGCCTTGACGGCCAACAGCAAAGCGAGCACCAGTGGCAAACCCAAATTTGTGCCCTTTCGAGACTCCAAACTGACAATGGTAAGCAACCAGAACAGAGCACACAGCTCAACTCAGCTCAGCATCCTCTCGTGCTGACTAACGACTGACTGGTGTATCACTTGATGGGTGTATGTAGCTGTTGCTCGACAGTCTCGGCGGCAACAGCAAGACGCTCATGATCGCGTGTGTAAACGCGGCGCCGCAGTTTACCACCGAGTCGACGCGCACGCTCGAGTTCGCGATGGGCGTCGCCAAGATCAAGAACCGCCCGACCGCTGTTCTCAATCCGCACGTACGGTCCGCAGGATTTTGTCTGCAGCTCAAGATCCACAGCAGCTCACGATCCGCTTGGCTATGCACAGGAAAAACTCATCATCGACCTCAAGGAGGAGATTCGGCGGCTCAAGCTTGAGAATACCATGCTGCGCTCTCGAACGCCTGGATGTACGTGACTTCTGACCAACGACCAGGATCTGGTTTCAGCGCTGAGTATTCGGACTGTGACAGACTTCACCGAGCATCCAGAAAGTATGACGGTAATGGACTTTGATGATAGCGAGGCCTCGGGCAAGGCCGTAAGTCCGTTGGGCAGAGTGCTCCTCAGCGGCCGCCATCGCGCAGAGGGTCTGCACATGATGATGCAGGAGCGGAATCGAAAGTACGGAAACTACAATAGCGAGCACGAGATGGATACCACTGCGCCAGCGCTGCCGCCAGTAAAGGTTCGATCTCTACGATCGTTCGATATGTCAGTGACGGCCGCCGGGCTCAGCGGAATGTGAGTGTGCTCGGCTGCGTTTCGTGTTGTTTTCAAGGTGTACTTACGTTCGCAATTGCTGTGATAGCAAGAAGATGGCTGCGTTACGGCGGAGCGAAACGTACATCAAGAAAAAGAAGAAAAGCAAAAGCACATCGTGCGTAGATCGCCCTATGTCTGTGCGTCTACTGTATCACTTCTGACCCTTAACTACATCTCTGTAGAATCCACTTAGCAAACAGCAGCGATGCAAGGACAACGATTTCATCCACCGCTTCGTCGCTTCCGACGGGCTTTGCATTGCCGCCAGTACGTCAGTCAGACGCTCTATTTCACAAGAGAGCTGCATTGCGTGGGGAAAAACCGGTTCGGGGCGATTCGATCCCGCCGCAGGTCGTTCGACGTCCCACCACGCCACCACCAGAATACGACGACTTATTCGGAATTGAGACGATCGCGATTGTCTCCTCCGCTCCTTCAGACAATCAGGCAATTCACCGTCAGCACTCAAGCTCTTCCCTCCCACATGTCGAGCCAATTGACCCGGCTCCAGCGGATCCCAGCGACCAACTCCAGCGATTGCTGCAGGATATGATGGCCCCTACTGGTCAGCCAACCAAGCGAGCCTCTGTGCGCCGTGAGAACCAGCCGCAACAGCTCCAGCTCCAGCTCCAGCCTCAGCCTCAGCCTCAGCCTCAGCCTCAGCCTCAGCCTCAGCCTCAGCCTCAGCCTCAGCCTCAGCCTCAGCCTCATGCCAGTGGCTCTGGTTCAGACTTCTCTTCCTCCCAGAGCCGCTTCACCGCGCCGCAATTCCACGACACGCGGACTGCAGAACTCTTCGAACAGCTCAGCCGACTGTAGCCATGTTCACTTCACACCCATTTTTGGCACCGGTCGGAGTTTGGGCCTTGAGCGACCTTTTATTCAGGTGGTGGCTTGCTCGTCCAACCAACAAATCAATAACCTCAGAGTGGGAGCATGGGCACCAAGGGCGCCCACGGCGCGCGCGCTAAGATGCACGGCAAGGGCAAGGGCTTCGGCGGCGCGCGGCGCGACGCCAAGCGCAGCGGCCTCTCGCAGGCGCTTCATGGTGGCCCACCGTCCGCCACGAGCAGCAACCGGCCGGGCTCGACGCTCGCGCCCAAGACCAACGCGGCCAAGCGCACGGCGCGACAGCTCACGCAGAAGCGCGAGGAGCTGCGGCAGTCCAAGGTGAACCGCCACCGCCTGCAGGCGTCGAGTCTGGAGGAGCTCATGGGCCATGCGGCGCAGAGCTCCAAGAGCTTTGAAGCGCACCAACTGGAGAAGGACCTCGCGGGCGACGACGCGAGCGGCAAGACCGAGCTGGACATCAACGACAACTCGCGGCGCGCGTACATGAAGGAGCTGCGAAAAGTGGTCGACCGTGCCGACGTGATCTTGGAGGTGCTGGACGCGCGCGACCCCATGGGCTGTCGCACGGTCGACATGGAAGAGGCGATCGGCAACCGCTCGGGCAAGAAGATCGTGCTCGTGCTCAACAAGATCGACCTCGTGCCGCCGCACGTGCTCCAGCCGTGGCTGACCTACTTGCGCACGTTCTACCCGACGGTCGCGTTCAAGGCCTCGACGCAGCAGCAGACCAACAACATCAGCACCAACTTTGGCCGCGCCGACAAGGCCTCGGGCGAGATGGTGTCGGGCAGCAAAGCCGTGGGCACGGACGCGCTCATGCAGCTGCTCAAGAACTACTGCCGCAACAACCATATCAAGACGGCGATCACCGTGGGCGTGATCGGCTACCCGAACGTGGGCAAGAGCAGCGTGATCAATTCGCTCAAGCGCAGCAAGGCCGCCAGCGTGTCATCCGTCGCGGGCCACACCAAGGTCATGCAGGAGGTCCACATCGACAGCAAAATCAAGCTGCTCGACTGCCCGGGCATCGTGTTTGACCACTCGGACTCGAACGCGCTGCTGTTGCGCAACTGCGTCAACACTGAGACCATGGCCGACCCCGTGAGCGCCGTGCAGGTCATCCTCTCCCGGTGCGAGCCCGCCCAGCTCGTGCAGCTGTACGGACTGGACCCGCAGACCAAGTTCACGGACGTGATCGAGTTTCTCGTGCTCGTGGCACAGACCAAGGGCAAGCTGGGCAAGGGCGGCATTCCGGACCGCCACGCGGCCGCGCGGATCATCCTGCAGGACTGGAACCGCGGCAAGATCCCCTTCTTCACGCCGCCGCCTGACCAAAAAGTCACGATCCTCGACACGCAGATCGTCTCGTCGTATAGTACCGAGTTTGATCTCGACTCAGTGCTCAACCCGACGAGCATCTTCGTGCCGGAGGCAGTTGAGGCCGGCGCGGACGTGGACATGGCCAAGCCCTCGGTCAGCGGACCAACCTGTTCACTCGAAGTTGCTGGCTTCAGCGCTGCTGGTGCGACATTGGACCAACAGACGACAGCGTCTCGCATGCGCGACGTGATGAAGGGGCTCGACGACTCGGACGACGACTCAGATTCAGACGACGCTATGGACGACAATGAGGATTTCGGTGGGGACGCGAGCGGCGCCATGTACAAAGTGCCGGACATGAGTCTCCAGCAGCTCACATCCAAGTTCGCGAGTGATCCGCAGAACCCGCTGGCGGCGCAGCTGGCGCGGCGCAAGGCCAAGCAGTGGCGGAAGCTGAAGCGCCGCGCCGCGCGCCAGCAGATCGGACACGCCGCCGAGAGCGAGCTCAACGAGCAGCTCGAGAGCATCGCGTTCCGCATGGGCGTTAGCGGCGCCGCCGACGACATTGACGAAGACCTGTAGATACAGTAAATAGACCAATATGAGAGAAACGCACAGGCCTCTGAAGATATGGAATTCTCCTCCATATTCCGAATTGATCCATATCCTGATTTTGAAACGGTCCATACAGAACAGACCTCAGGATTGGGATACATAAAAAAAAATGTGGGATGATGCGGCACGCAAAGGCCAAAACTAGAGCGTGAAATGATGCGAGAGCTTGCTCTGATCGCATCGAATGGTGTTAGAATGTTTGGCAGCATGTATTTGCTCACATTGATCAGATGGGATGACGATTGTGCTTGGTACATCCGCACCGAGCACTATCGATCCCAAAATACGCATCCCAATCGCCAACTCAACCGCATTCACATCGATGATTGTGATGCCGCCCATACCATCGGTGTTTGGTTGCACTGCTCATTGCCACATTCGCTCTTCACATCTCCTAATATCATGTCTGAAATCCCGGATTCACTCCAGCTCTTCCAATTGAAGCCGCCCAAGGGCAAGTCTCAACGTTCTAGCGCTGGGTTTCGCCCAGAACACGCCAATACCTACGGTCTCCAAGTCACAAGCGCCGGCAAAAACAATGTGTCCTGTCGCTTTTTGCGGGGTCTTTGGTCGTGAGGCCAAGGAACCACGCGACTCGTCTGTGAAGAAGCCTATGGTCACCACCACGCTGAAAATGTTCAGTACTTTTGCACGGATTCTTTCACTCAACATCATCGGCTCGAGCATCCAGTACGCTGAGCCAAGATCAGTCTACTCAAAACAAACGACGAGCGTGAGCATATCTTTTCTAGCGTCCATGTGCGCAACAGCGAGACACTTCGCGCCCACTACGGTACTGAGTGCTGGAAGATTCCGATAGCAACGCCGATTGTTGACGTACTGCTCGCAATGATCGAAGATCATGTGGAACTTGGAACATGCCCGGTTCCTGTAGCCGTTCACGAGTTGGTCGTTGCAAAATGACTGGATCGCATACTCGTCGATGAATATGTCTCGGTTTCGAATAATGTCCGGCTCATTCATGCACTCGCTCGCGCATCTGCCCCAATAAGTGTGTTTGAAGATCGTGGAATACTTGGATAGTTTGTGCGCTTCAGCATCCCCTTGAGAGTCGTAGTCGCTTTCAGAGTCGCGTTCGGAGTCGTAGTCGCGTTTGGGGTCGTAGTCGCGTTCAGAGTTGGCTCGTTCGTAAAACGTTCGCTCCATCTCCGTTGTGAAGCAATCAGCGCACAATCACAAATGACTAGGAGTTCTCTCTGTAGAGAAAGTTTGACAAACACTCGAGGGAATTGATTTTGCAGGGGAGAAGATTCAATGACAGTCATCCAGTCCCTCTGTATGAGTCTATTTCACACAGAACGCAGTTGAAAACCATTCTCAATATGTCGCGATGCAACTGCGCTAGTCAGAGCTCGAGCGAGAACTACCGGAATAGCGACATAGCCGCATTACGGCTAAGCGCGATCGTGATGCCGAGCTGCGGATGCACGAGCGAACTGACGAGATGATCAAGGAGCAGAGCAAGACGATTGAACATCAACAACACATCATGGATAAAAGAGATCGAGATCTAACTTTGCCTAGTCATTTTACAAAAATGAAAACTGCCGCGCCGATCATCACCGCGCTGTTTCCAGCTTAGTACGACATGTGATGACAAATACAACCTCTGACCGGGCAAGCATTCTCAGCAAATCTATCCGAGGTATTATTCGCGGACGGAGCAGGCACTCGATTGATCATGAATAGATATAAATACTCTGGCACATTTCACAAACGCGAGAAAGATGTCTGGAGAAGGAGATGACATCATCGCGATCTTGATGCGCCAAGTCAATGAAGCCAACGCGCGCGTGGCCAAGGCCGAAGAGCAGCGCGAAAAAGCCGAGGCGCGTGCTGAAAGAGCGGACGCCACCATCAGAGAGGCATTCCACATGATGGCAGAGATCACCACCTTGAATGGCAGCAATGTCCAGACTTCGTGGGCGCGATTGATCGGCTGTGTCACCAACAATGGTAGTCCCGAAATCACTACAAACGGCGATTCGTTGGAGAGCGCACATACTGCAGCAGAGAATCTTGCAAACGTTTCACCGTATCTGGATACAGTCATCCAAACGCAAATCCGCGTTCCTCAAGACGTCGACTGGTTCATACCGAACGGAGAAGGCTGGCTATGCGACTACAAGTACGTCGACAAGAGCGATGGCTCTATGGTTTTGAAACTGGTGCCGAGAAACACAACACTGGGGAGAGTACTGGTATATCCAGCCTCAGCGTTGTTTCAAAGTGGATCGCGCACCCGCCTATTTCGAAGTGACCCCCGCTATGGTCATGTGAACAACTTCTATCGGGGATTGTCGAATTCCAGCTACCGACAACTTGCGATGACTGATGGCAGCTGGGTTGTCATTGCCATGAACCAGTGGGGCGACCTCGATCGGATGTTTTGCACTTCAGCGTCTTTCGGGGACACCAAAGCGTATGTGAGAATGCCAACCACGTTTAATCTTGGACAAGAGATTCCGCTACAAGACATCAAGGTGAATAGTCTCAAAACCGCGCAAGAACGATTCCCAGGCATCATCGGCACCAATGAGACTTTGCATGCCTACGCGTAGATATCCATAGTCGCTGATCGAGTTATTGACCAGCGATATTATTTTTTATCAAGAGCATAGTACACATCCATGCGGGTACAATCAAAGCAAAAAAAGAAATCTAATTAGACTTGGTAGTCTTCAAGCGCATTACCCGCTTCGATCCATTTCGCGAATGCGTTTCGGTTGGTGCATGACTCGGGCGATCAGTTCCGAGTTGAGATCATGCTTGTCCCTCTTGATCTGATCGTACTCATACTCGATCTCGCCGTAGTTGAACTCGTTGAAACGCGTGCACTATTGATTTCTACTTGATGGCGCTTCCGTCTAAGGAGGGATCGTATGCGCTGTGTAGCGGCATTGACTCAAAGACGTTTCAACTACTGAAGATCAACTTCTTCAAAGGATACAAATCACCCGAAGCTCCGAACTCGTACAGATACTTCCCGATTCAATTCGAACCGTACGATGGCGAATTCAACTACGAATGGACTCCGACTGATGCAGATCTCAAGGAGTTCAAATCGCTTGATGGCATTGAAGGCGAGTTCGCCTTCACAGTAGGAGACAAGCTACTCGCGAAACCAAAACTGATTCGTCTCAGAACTGATAGAGCGCAGGACATCGCGAAGGGCGAGTACTATGGGAACGCACTGCGATACGCAGAACTCATTTGGCATAGCGTCAAGTATCCCTTGACGATCAAAGCAATGGGTGATCCGTCTGATGTTGGCTACTTCGCTGATAACGATAACGGTTGGTACCAAGCTCAGCGAGGATTCAATTTTATTCGTGAAGACGTACCTCATGGAGACGTATCTCTACAATCCGTTAGATAAGAAGGCAAACTTGATTGATATCGCCGCCGGAAAGGGCCAAGATCTTGCGAGAGCAATCGATATTGGATTCGGTGAGATCCTGTTGCTGGACAAAGACACCGATGCCATATACGAGTTGCTGGAGCGAAAGTACAACCTGCGAGTCAAACGCGAGGATGCGACTGCGAATGTGCATGTGAAGAAGGTTGATCTCGAACATTCGGCCGAGCAAAACATCCAAGAGCTGAAGCTTCCGGCGCATAAGTTCCAAAGCTGTATGATCAACTTCGCATTGCACTACATGGCACATTCCGCAAATACTGACCAGCTGGATCCTCTGACCGAGTTTGCTAAGTTCGTATCGTACAACCGTATCCCCGGAGGTCGCATCTTGATCACGGCATTCAACGGCGAGGAAGTGTTTAAGCTACTCGAAACCAAAACTGAATGGGAGCTCAAGGAGAAGGGCCTCAATTCGTATTCCAAAATGTCTCTTATAAAGGGCAGTGACTGTACCGGTACCGGAATGATTGTGGAAGTCTTGAAAACCGGAAAAATAAAAAATGAGCTCAAAACTAGATTTTTGGAATCCCAATCATTGGCTCAGGCAAAAAATTTGAACCACCGAGTGGAGCGTAAACTACACGATCAGTAATTGATCATTCAGATTTTGTTGATCTTGGTTTTGGTATGGCGATGAATCTGTCTCGAGTGCAGCCAGGAGGAGTGAGTCTTCATTCATGAGAACCAAGAGCACATCTGGTGCCTCTTCCCTAGGAATCATGCCAGACCTCACAGATCCTCATTCGTGCGCTCGACAACCCCCCCCCCCGCAGCACCTCGTCTTCGCCGCTCATCTATGTCGGTGTTTGGCTTCTCCCGGCGCGCGCTCTCGCTGGCGCTGGTTGCGCTGGCGATGCCGCGCGCCGTCGCGCTCCACGACCACCTGCTGGGCGACGCGGCCTTCGGCGCGCTCGACGAGGACGACAAAGACGAGATGCGCAAGCACGAGATCGAGAACTGCGTGCCCCACGACATCCGCTCGTTCGCGCTCGGCTCGCGCGGCATGGTCGAGTGGTCGACGCGGCGCACGTACATCCGCAAGGTGCACAAGGCCAAGCGGTTCAAAGGAAGCGACGACGCCGCCGACCCGTGGCAGGCGTGCAGCGACGACGCGGCCGTGGAGATGCGCATTCGACCGGTTGCGACGGCGGGTTCATTTGTGCGGCAGCCTGCGATCACGCACTACCAGCGAGGCGACAGTGTCACCAAGCACAAGGCGTGGGTCGATCTGAACGACAGTGCCGCGGATGGCTACGAATTCGTGGTGGGCTCCACATTCCACGGCTGGTCGAGCATCCACCGCTTGGGCGACAATCTCATTCTGACCAAGCAAGAGCAGATCGACTGCCGAGCAAAGCATGTCCACACCGCGTACGGCAAGACGCCTGGAAGCTTCAGCGTCCAGTGGACCACGTTGGGCGAATGCACGGCGGCTCCCGAGCAGTTCCTCAAGCTCGCCGAAGGATACCGCGTGCGCATCACCAAGGACACGCCTGTAACCACGAAGGCCGCGACCAACCTGTTTGCGGACAGTGGTGCCAAGAAGAGTGCGCGGTTCATGCATGTCGTGGAGCTCACGGGCTTAAAGACCAACTCATACTACACCTACTCAGTGGGCAACGATCGGTTCTCGTGGACCATCCCATTCTCCACCAAGACCGCTCCTTCTCGCGCCCAAATCGACGGCGCCGCCCCCATGCGATTCCTCGTCACCGGTGACATCGGCTACCAGAACGCTGCCACACTGCCGATGATGCAGTCCGAAGTCGCCGAAGGCGCCGTGGACGCGATCGTGTCGATGGGCGACTACGCATACGACCTCCACCTCGCGAACGGTCGAGTCGGCGACATCTTCATGGAGGAGATGGAACCGATCGCCGCGTCGGTGCCGTTCATGGTCGCTCCGGGCAACCACGAGACCCACGACAAGTTCAGCCACTACACGGAGCGGTTCCGCAACATGCCGACCACCACGGGCAGCGTCGTGTCGGGCAGCGGCGAGGCGCCCAACAACTGGTTCTACTCGTTCAACGTCGGGCTCGTCCACTTTGCGGTCGTCTCGACCGAGATCTACTTTGGCAAGTCGCGCGACGCGGAGATGATCGCGCGCCAGGAGGCGTGGCTGCGGCGCGACCTTCAAGACGCCAACGCCAACCGCGAGAAGGCGCCGTGGGTCATTGTGATCGGCCACCGGCCCATGTACTGCACCTCGGACGACGCCAACTGCGGCAAGAAGGCGGCGCAGCTGCGGGACCAGCTCGAGGATCTGTTCTTCGAGCACGGCGTGGACCTGTACATCTGTGGGCACCAGCACAACTACGAGCGCGCGTTCGACATTTACCGTTCTAGGACGTGGAAGCGCACGACCAACATGAAGGCGACGACACACATCCTCACGGGCGCCTCGGGCCAGTACAATCTCAACACGATGCGCAAGGCCTTCGAGAAGCCGAGCGCCGAGTGGGACGCGTTCCGCAACTCGATCTTCGGCTACTCGCGGCTCCACGTGTTCAACGAGACCCACATCCGGTGGCAGCAGGTCGAGTCGGACCCGGAGAACCCGGCGGCCCACGGACTGTACGGCGCGGTAGCCGACGACGTCTGGCTCGTGCAGCACCGCCACGGCTCCTTTGCGCATCGCTTCGACGACGACGATGAGGAGGAGATTGAGCGATAGAGGGATAGAGAGATAGAGATAGAATGACTTGCAGGAACTCTGTATCCATATGCCAATCAATCGAAGGTGATGTACTACTACTCAACGCGAGCTGTCTGATGTCGTTTCGTTTCTTTTCGTTTCGTTTTCACACCTACCTGTAACCCAAAGCGGCCAGGTCACCGCACGTGCTCGCTACAAGTCACTACAACACTAAGAAGATTTCATGCACCAGCTGAAGTGACAGGGGCACGTCACCCACCCAAAAAGCACAAAGCCAGCGCATTCACGGATTTTGTTTCGTGCGTCAGTGATCAGTTTGCCCGGATATTTGAGCGATACAAACAGAGTGGTTTGGTCCGAGTTGTATTTTGTCTTCCTACCTTCGTTGACCAAACTCTTATTCGGGTTGGAGCCCATCGTACGCCGTGAGCCCGAACGTGTTTTCGATCGTGTCATCAGCGCCGTGGGCGATTAAGTACTCGCCCAGCTTCCCCTCCGTATCGTACGCCATGGCGAAATGCAGCGGCGTGTTGCCCTGCGCGTTCTTGTGGTTGACGCTCGCACGCTTGGCCACGAGGTACTCGACCATTTTGATGTTGACGTTCTGGCACGCTATGAGCAGGAGCGTGTTGCCTTTTTCGTCCTCGGCATTGATATCGAAACCCGCATCCACACTCTCAACGAGTCGCTTCATGCGGCCATTGCGAGCCTGCGAGAATACCGTGTCGAGATCCATCGACGCGCCGCTGGCCGACGAGGCGATGCTGCCTGGTCCTTGTCGGGCGTTTCGAGCCTGCTCCTCATGCTCGACCGCAGCAATTTGAAGCTGCTCTTGCTGCGACAGCGGCAGCAGGCGATTGCGCGCGACGATGATCTTTCGCACGTGCAGCTTGTGGGATACTCCAAGCACATCCGACATGTCTTCTGGTCGTAGCTCGAGTAGAAATTCGCCGTCGACAGCGCCTTCGCTGAACGCTTTCTTGTAGATGGACAGAGAAAGTGAATCCAACCATCGCCCAACGTCATCCACCGTCCAGTCTTTGACTTTGTCCGGGAGCGGCTGCTGATTGCTCTGTTTGGCCTCTTCTTCTTCTTTTAGCTTCTGCTCAAGTTCCTTTTTCTTGAGTTGAGACGCAACCATCATCAAGTTGGAGCCGCCAACTTGGAGACGCTTCATCGTAGGGATGTTGGCGGCCGCGGCAGCTGCAGCCGCTGCCGCAGCAGTCTCTGCGGTCGATGTGATTGCTGCCGCCGTGGTGTCGGCGTTGATATCTCTTAAATTCTTCAGCATGTTGAGCGAGCTGAAGTATGACAGAGACATGGACATGAACTGGAACTTCATGAGCTCCTCGGTCGACTCGAACATGGCTTGCGATCGTTTCTCGTGCTCTTTCGCCTTCATCGCAGTGGCCGCTGCCGCCGCCGCAGATGTCGCCGTCGCGGTCTCCAACTCGATTCCTTTTTCGCGAAGATTCTCAAGCTCCAGCTTTTGCTCCTCGAGCAGCTCCATCAGGTTGCGCTGCATGCGCGCAAACTCGCGATCTTTCCGCATCCGAGTGGCTTCCATATCCGCGAGTTTCTCTTCCATTTCAGCGAGCGACTGGCGCTTCTGCTGGACCTCGGCAAAGACGCTCGTGAACTCGGCCTCGAGGTCTTTCTTCTTTTTCTCTCGCTCAGCCCGTTTGATCTGAATCGCCATTTCCACCGCAAACGCATCGGCTTGGCGCTTCTTCATGGCGCTCTTGGCTTCAAATAGATCCTCGATGCCAGCCTCGTAGGTAGGGAATTGGTTAGAGTGCTGGGGAAGGGCGGAGGGAATCCCCTTGCCCAACGGTTGCGCAGCCTTAACGCCATCAAACGAAGTACTGGTGCTTCGCAAAATGCCTTCGAGTCCTCCGTTGTGAAGAATCTCAGCCTCATGGGTCAGCTCGCGCAAGTCAGCTTCAAGCTGGTCGATCTCCTGCAGCTCGCGCTCTAGAATGGCCAGCTCTTTTTCAGAATCCTGAAGATCAGCGTGGATAGTGCTGACTTGCCGCTCCACCGACTCTTGGGCGCGGTGGAGAGCGTCAATCTCGCTTTGTTGGCGCTCGAAGGCCTGTTTTGATCCTTCAATCATCTTAAGGCCAAGAGCCAGCCGCTCCGGACCGGGTTCTGCATCCCGCCATGCTTTCTTGTGTTTCGCCTCGTGTCGACCGCGGTAGCCACGGTAGATGCGTTGGATCTCATTGGCCGCGAGCTGCGAAATCCGTTGCGTGAGGAAGCGATCGCGTGCAACATACATGCGCCACGTGGCTTGCACTTTGGCTGCGTTTCGATCCTGGAAACTGCACAGCATCTGCGCCTCACGCACCTCGTCGCAGAACAGCCGACCTCGATGTCCTCGGTACACTCGCTGAATCACCTCCGCTTTCTTTGCCCGGAGTACGCGACGGAATTTCACTCGACATACAAAGCCTCGGGAGAGCCGTTGGATTGCGACTGCGGATCCACGCTCTTTGTTCTCTCGTAGAATCCGGTGTTTGTAGCGGAAAAAATGGCGTCGTCCGATAAACCCTCGAACAATGCGAACGATTTCGCCCCCAGCATATCGACGAATTCGGGCTTCTTTGTGCTCGGTGCGAAGTTTGATCACTCTTTGAACAGCGAGAAATCGGCGAATGTGCTTTTGAATTCGGATCGCGTGCGCCTGCTTCCGCCGAAGTAGCTCCTGGCGAAGAGAGCTTTCGTGCTCCTTCACGTGGTGGTTGAAAATCTGATTCATGGTCGTTTTCACAGCGTCGTAGTCATCGACACGCAAGACACCGATGCGCTTCTGTGCTTTTTCTTCCGCTTCCATCTGGTCGAACACGCTCGGCAAATCTGGCTGGGTTCGAACAGCAAGCTTCATCTGCTCGAGAGTGGGTGCGACTAAGTCACGCGAGTTCAACAGCGCGTGAGCAGAATTCTCCGCCATGGAGGCATCGACTCTCGGCTTCGGTGGAGCGTCGCTCCCAGTAACCACGTCCACTGAATTCCTAGAGATTGAAAGTAGGTCCGCAGCAACCGACTCGAGTTCACGTCGCTGGCGCTCCTCCTCCCGTGCTTGTTGTTCCGCCTTGAGCCTCAGCTCCAGTGCGGCAAGTCGATCATGGTCTTCTTTTTCCCACTGCTGTCTCCGTCGCGCTTGTTCCTGTATCAGCGCCTCCATGCGTTGATCCGTCGCAGCGCGCTGGCGTTGGCGAAGCTTCTCTGCTTCCTGCTGGAGACGCTGCTCTTCCACTTGCATTTCCGCATATGCATCCTCAATCTCAGCATCAATTGTTTGGCGGTACATGCGTTCACTGTCCGATGGCTTCACTTGATCTCGAGAGATCTCAGGCATGAGGAAATCAGGAAGTGTTGGTCGAGGCTTATCGACGGGTACTCCATGACTGCGTCCGAGATCATCAGGTTTGCAATCCGAATCGCCAAGTAGATTAATTACACCGCTGTGAGCTTTCTTGTCCCCCCTGTCCGTAGGCGGGGCATGAGAGGCACCAGAGTTTGATGGATCGGGAGACGATTGGAATGATGAAGCAGGTTCCTGGGCATCGAGACGGATGTTTATCACTTGAGCCGAGGCATCGTGATGTGGTGCAAGAGTCGACGTTGAACGACCTCGACATTGTCTGCTTGAAGCTGAATGAGCGTCCATGATAGAAGACACCTGCGGTGCAGTTGGAGTGGATTGAGCAGGCCGAGCAAGCACTGACTGTGTCGGTCTACCTTCCACCAAGCCCTTCTTCGCGACTGCATGTCGAAGGATTTGTTCGCAGTGAATCCCTTGTTCCAGAAGATGGGAGGATCTTCCTGGCTTGATTTTTTCAACGCGTTGAGATGAATCGTGTGGCAAGACTCGCACAGCTTGCGAATCGGTTTCTCTAGAGCAGACAACTGCATCCAGCAGGTCAGAAACGTAATGCTTCGCTTCTTGGCGAAGCTCGTGACCAGCTCGCAACCATGCAACGAATGCACCGCCGCGGGTCGCGAAAACTTGCTGCAGTTGTCTTTTTGTCTTGGAAGGCAGCGCATCCAAAACGGACCCGGACGTCGACGTCTGTTGCTGGTGTGACCACGAGTGGGCAATGTTTACGCGCTGGTGAAGAAACGGATCGACGCTAGTTGGCGCGATTAGAGTGTTTTCGACGGATTGCACGAGAATGAGTGGAACACGAATACGAGGCAACTGGGGCGTCAGGTCGATGTGGTGCAAAGCGCCTTGGCATATGCGGATGCGACCATCAAGCGTGATGGGGTTGGTCACGGCCGTGTAAATGCTCAGGGCAAGATTGGCGTCAATTTTCGAAAGGTAACTCTCCGAAAACAGGTACTTGCAGAAGAACGTCACCGGCAGGTCAGGTCGCGTCGGTGGAAAACACGAGAATACGTTCACAGTGCTGTGCAAAATCGCAGAAAGCTGTGCGTCGACCTGCGCGAACCCATTGAAGAGTACCAGCGACTGGAAAGCTTCCTCGTACGCAGGGTGTTGGCCGTAGTTAATTGCAAAGCTCGTCCCAATGTTGGCGCCATTGCCGAATCCAACGATGTGAAACGGTAGACCGGTTGTGAGAAACTTGGTCGAGTCTTGGAGGTGCGCGAGCAGTTCATGTACGCGATGCGCACACCACTCATTATTGAACACGACTCGATGTTGCTCAGGTGAAGGGTAGTGCGACCCTGCTTGGCCAGGCAAGTTGAGGAACAAAGCCCTCGATCCGATATGCCTGGCCAGAAGCGGTCGGAAAAAAACTTTCGTGCTTTCCATGGTGTCGAAAAAGTCGTTGAAGACAACTAAATTGCACTTGGAACTATCGCCGACAGCTTGGCCCGCAACTGTATATGGTATCTTGGTGATACCGTCTGCACAAGTGAAAATCGCTTCAGTTCCACTTGTGGTGGTTGCCTCCACGAACCCCGTTGGTGCTGACAGACGGGCCATTTGCTGATCTTGGATCGCTTTTCGTGCTGCTACTGCCGCCATGGTCTGCTTTTTGGTCGTTGACTTCGATGGCTGAGCAATCGCCCTCGAAGGTTGTGGTTGGGAAACATGGAAAAATCCATCGACAAAAGTTTGTCTTGAGATATCCGACTTCGCGAGATCAGGCTGCAAAAAAGCTAGCAGCTCCCATGTTTCCGGATCTTGCCGAAAAGCTGCATAGTCTTTCCACGCATATGCTTGCAGTACACTCAAAATCCTGATCCAGTTTCATAAGCAAAAGATCAGATCTCTTAGTGAGGGAGTTCGTCCATTTCCAAGGGTATCAACGTACCATTCACAAAATCGAGCTGCACAGGAGCTGATTGGCATGATATGGCTAGGCGAAAACAGAGGGTTACGAGCATGGGAAGCGGCTTGTTCCACTCGAGAGTGCTGCAAGCATTGTAAATCGAAGTGCTGCACGAGCGTCAGAAGCTTGTCTTGTGATAAACTTCGTCGAATGTCGCTCATGGTTCTACCATCAACACCGAGAAGCAAAATCCCCAACGCTCCAACCACCATGGCAACGGCAGGGTGAGGATTAACGAAGCTCAGCAGCTCAGCAGCGTCCTTTTTCGTAATCGCGGCAGCCATCTTGATTCGAGCATGAGTCCAGGCACGCCGCCACAAATGACCCGCGGTGGTACATATTTCGATCTCACACGCGTTCTGGCGCTCGTAGTCGTCGATATCTGCTCCATCTTCGGTGAGGATTTCCAAATCACCTAACCTTCCTGGTCGACTTCCTCGCTTCCGCTCTTCCACGCTTACTCGTGATGAAGATCGCCTTCTGGCTAGCTGGCCAAGCGCCTTCATCCTCACACCTTCGACGAGTGTGTAGAATGCGAAGCAATTACTGCAAACGTGGACTTCTTGGTAGTAGTATCCTGGAAATGTTTGGCCCAGAGGCTCACCGTCTCCGTAGTACACCTCGGCCAGATAATCTCCATCTTCACCTTTCTGGTAGCGCTTGATGAAGACATCGACAAGCTGCTTCTCGGCTCGAGTCTGAGCAATGAGCTTGAACGGGATTGAGTGAATGACATCGTGCGTCTCGCCCACGATCGATTTCCCGGCGTCCTGCAGTTGTTGTCTTTGAGGTGACATTGGTTTTCGTGCGGTGATGTTCTCTGCCGAGTTGTCTGGATGCGCCGTCAGGAAAGCGCTCGCAGCCATCGTGGCGCTAACCACACTGCTACTCCGACCGCCTCTGGTCATGTTTCGTGTCTCTACGCCAGTTTCACCAGAGGTACTCAATACCGGCGGCTGCACACTTGCACTTGATCCAATCCGCTTTATTGACCATGTGTTGACGTCCAACTCACAGAAATCCCCACAGCAACCCTTCTTTTGACTAGACATGAGATGAGCTGCCGAGAGTGACCGTTTCCGACCACGCGATAGCGACGATGAGTTGGGAAGAAATTGCATGGCCTGATCCCAATCTGAATTGTTACGTAGCTGGGCTTTGAAGTCGTCCGACGCACGTACTCTCAAACGATGGTCATCTGAGAAGGGATCCGAAGATGGTGGCGATCGCAATACTGGTTGAGAAGCTGATGCTTGAAGGAGAAGTGTCTGTCTCCTCGATGCTGGGGTAGGAGAGGAGAGGATGGCTTGGATTAGTTTATCATTCGGCTTCTTTTCGGCCTCAGCTTTCGCTCTCGCCAGCACTCGTTCGCTCACGGCATGAGGCCCATCGTAGCTGGTAATCGATACAGTTTCACTGGACTGAATCCCGGTCGAAGCAGCGATTGTCTGACAGCCCTCTGTTCTCCACAGTTTCACGCGACCACAATCATCCATCACGAGGAATGTAGTACACTCGACGACACGGCACTTCTTGGTTCGTTCGACGTAACTGCATGGGACAGTCGTTTAGTGGCGTGATTGATAAATCCGCAGGCACTTAGAATACCCTATCGCACCTCAGCACTGTTTGAACCATGTCGCCAACGTGTTTGTTGAGCTTGTTGTCCATGCTCATGATGCGCTGGCTGCCCATAGCGAGCCGGTAGAGTTTACCTTGAAGACGTCCGCTCTTGTGCAGTCTACGGGATGTGTCGTTATACAATGCCAGCTAGTAGTTACAGTCCAAAGCAATTTACGTACGAGAATTCATATTCGAGATTGGCATATCTCGTCGGGTCCAGATCGCCGCGAGGGAGCACGAATGCGCTCAGACACGCAGAGCCCTTGCAGCTCGCGAGATACGTCTGGCAATCCGTGCTCGTGAGTAGCTGCAGCCGCCGCTGGTCTTCGAAATAGCACACGGCCACGTAGCCCGCGTCGTTGGCCTCATCAGGGCGCGCCACGTCGCTGAAGCGTTGGCCTACACTGGCCGCCGTGAGCTTGCGCTGCAACTTCTTGCGCACGACGCCACCGGAACTGCTATAGAACCACGACCAAATCTGCTCGCGCTGGACAAAGACTGTGTCGAGGATCTCCACTGCACACTGATAAAGACGGCAAGCGAAGTCAGCGAACGCTCAGTCCATCCTGTTGACCTGTTGACCTGTCGATAACCGTCTCACCTCCCCGCGGTCCCTGTTCACGAGCGCTGAGCAAATCCACTCCCACGAGCGCGCTGCACGCGGCGCCGTTGGATCCACAGCGGGCAGCGCATCGCGCACGATCTGCGCCGGCGTCCGCTGGAGCGACATCACTGCATCCAGGTTGCCGCCATCTCCCTCGGCCGAAATTGAAACCACTTGGGAGTGAACGTCAGCCGTTGTGGAAACCATCATACCCTGTTTTGGTAACAGGTTACCTGTTTGTGGCACAGTACAAAACAAGAACTGGGGAGTAATTTGCGACAAGTTTGGTGGCACAAAATACATCGGATGGAATTCGAGTAGGCTGGCTATTCACACAACATGTCGCTTTGAGTTGCGCCTGGGTTGGCCCTGTTGGGTCATTGACCCAGCCTGTAGTAGATGTCCAATGAATTGATCAGAACAGTTCACTCGAAGGTGCCGCTCTCGAAGGTGTTTGAGATTCTCTAAAGGTTAACACGGACTCGCCTCAATTCTCAATTTGAGAATTGAGGCTAGTCGGTGTTAAATTTAGGTAAACCTGCGATGCTGGTGGCTGAATATGCCACGAAATTGTAGGAAATGCGATCATAATTTTTGGCAAACTATTCTTGGACCTATCTTTAGTCAGTTGGGTCCGAATTTCGGACGTTTCAGACTCCAAAACAGTGAAAGAATCCCTATTTTGGCCCTGAACAGAGATATTTCAGGATAGTGCATCTAAACCATTCACAAACGATTTGTCGCGTGGGTCTAACAAACAGTGCCGAATAAAATGTGTCCCCTACCCCTTTCTAGGAGCCCTGACACCTTCAGATCGAGCGTAATCACTGTGCAAAGGTATTTTTCTGCCCAGCCAGTGGGATACATTGCGACGGCCGCTATTATTGCTGGCTGGTCTCTCTTGCGGTTGTTCCCTCGTCGTGAGCAGGCATTTTAGACACGGCAGGGGCAAGGGGGAAACATTGAGGTGCTGCCGACTCCTGTTCCTCCTCGTTCCTTTAGGCCGGGAACTCACATCCTTCTGGTCTAACACGAGCCAAGTCGCTGCGCTGCGCCTCCCACACACACGTTTCGGTCTTTCCTTCGTTCACCCCACAGAGTGATTGTCACCTGCTACGCAGAGAATTTCCCTGCGCGCGAGATCGACGACGGCAACATGGGCAAGGTCGAGTTCGTGTCCCCGCGCGCGTCGCCCTCGGACGTGGGCGCTGACTACCACCTGGGCATCGAGATCGGTGTGCGCGGCGAGCGCCTCACGGACACTAGCACGCCCGGCAGCACCGGCTCGCCCACAGCCCGGCCCCCGCCCTCGAGCGGCGGGCTGCGGCGCATCAACACGTTCAACGCCGCCACGGAGGAGGAGCAGCGCAACATCATTTCGCTGCGGTATCGCGCCGACAGTATGGCTGACTCAGTCGAGATGGAGAACCAGCACAGCGCGGAGGCCAAGATCTGGAACGTCTTTGAGCAGGTGTTTTGCTTCCTCAAGGGCATGACGATCTACATCAGTCGGCGGCGACTCCAGTTCATCATCATCTCGCAGGCCGCGGTAAACACGCTTCGAATCCTACCGATTATTCTTGGTCTATCGTACCAAGCGACGGTACCCGTGATTATTCTGGTGCGTTGGTGGTGGAGTTGATGCATTGTGACGGGCGATTTTAGCCGACTAACGGTTCCTATGGATTGCGCTTGTTTAGTATGTCACATTGATTCTCGGGTGGCACGGATCCAAGTTCCTCGTGCCAAAATTCCTGCTTTTCTACAAGATCGGCATGCAGTTGAGTCTCTTGGTAGACATCATTTGGTACGTCAAGGGGTACAACGGCAAGCTCAACACTGTGAGCAGCGGTACATCGGTGCTCATGCAGGGCTTCTTCTCGATCGTCCTGTCGATGCTCAACATGGCCGGCTTGCTGTACGGATGGAAACTGCGCCGAATTGTAAAATCCGTGCAGAACCAGCGTGAATACGACCGAGCAGCATTGGCAACTGTGATGCCGCCGACCCCACCCCCGCGAGCTGGGTCGATCCACCAAATGCGGCAAACTCTCAGCGTCAACCCCATCGTGGACATTGACGATGGTCCTTCTGCGAAACGAGTTGTCGTTGTTGGCACAGGAGAGTGCAACAACAGCAACAAACGCAGGAAAAGTTCGGCGGCTCCAACGACGAAGAAAGATGCCGCGAACGAGGTTGGGTTCTGCTCGAATCTCATTCGCACGAGCAAGTACACATTCTACAACTTCCCGTTCGTCTTCCTGAAGATGCAGTTCAGTCGATTGGCCAACTTCTACACGACAATTGTCGTCATGCTCTGCTTCTTCGACTTCTCACCCGTCAGTCCGATTGCCAGTCTGACTCCACTGTTGATCGTATTCGCAACGTCTGCACTCAAAGATGTGAGCGAAGACCTTCGCCGTCAAAAGGCAGATAATCAGGTGAACACGAAGCCCGCCCATATCGTACGCCGCGATGCAAACGACGAGATCAAGCATATTGACGGTATGTGGCACGATATTCAAGTCGGTGACCTCTTGATATTGAAGGATGGCGATGATGTACCTGCCGACTGTATCCTTCTCGCGACCAGCCGCCCCGATGGACGTTGCTACGTCGAAACTGCAAATCTCGATGGCGAAACCAACTTGAAGATCAGGACAGTGGCCAAGTGCACGAAGCACTTCATGTCCGCGGAAAACATCCTGGAGAAACATCGCTTGATCGCCCAGTGTGATACGCCGAACAAGGATTTGTTTTATTTCGACGGAGTATTGAAGCTTCTGCCTCACGGTGATGGAGAGGCTACGCAGAGAGATGCTGCAGCAGAGGAAACTGACACAAGTTTGACCATGGACAACCTCATCTTGCGCGGAAGCGAAAGTCGAAACTCGGAGTGGTCGATCGGACTCGTTATCTACACCGGTCGAGAGACAAAGATTGCGATGAACTCTGCCGGCGTTCCTCTCAAGCGAAGCTTTGTGGAGAAGACTCTTGATACGATGTTCGTGCTTGTATTGATTATGCTGTTTAGCATCTCGGTCGCGTGCACTCTTGGCAACAACAACTGGGATTTTGAAACCGGAGCCAACGGGACTTCGTCGCCATGGTACATCGCGCTGAACTCGAACGACGACGAGAACAACTACATCTTCCTCAGTTACGTCATCCTGTTCAACAATCTCATTCCGCTGTCGATGTACGTGACGATGGAAGGTGTCCGTTTTGTCCACGCTCGGTACATTGAGAGCGACTTGGAAATGTACGACGAGGGGACCGACACCCCCGCTCAAGTTCGGAACAGTAACATCAACGAGGATCTTGGTCAGATCCAGTACATCTTTTCCGACAAGACGGGAACTCTGACGCGGAATGAGATGATTTTCGCTAAGTGTACTATTGCCGGGCTTCGATACAACGATGTCGAGCCAGAGATTAGTGCCCCTGTACGTCCAGGCACAAGATTCAGCGACGCTCGGCTCGTCGCTCGTCTCAACTCGAATCATTCTACGAAGAACGAGATTCATAACTTCTTGTTGCTACTAACGATATGCAACACGGTCATTCCTGAGTACGACTCAAGTCCGCAGTTCGAAGATGGGGACACGGCGCCTGAAACAGCTCCCGTGAAGTACAACGCTTCGTCTCCAGATGAGCAAGCTCTTGTCTGGGCAGCGAACGACCTCGGCTATGTGCTTTCTGCTCGAGACGGGCCGATGTGTCACACGATCATCCGAGGCCAGCCGGTGTCTTTCGAGATACTGAACATTCTCGAGTTCAACAGTGACCGAAAGCGAATGTCCATCATTTTTCGCGACCCAGACGGAGGCATTTATCTGTTCTGCAAGGGCGCTGACGACGTTCTGTTCGATTTGCTGTCCAAGACGCAGCCACAGGGCGTGTCCCATGTGACTCGGGGTCATCTCCAGGAGTACGCGTCTGAAGGTCTCCGAACATTGACGACTGCTATGCGCAAACTGAGTGAGGAAGACTACGAACAATGGAGCAGGCTGTACAGGGAAGCGGAAATGTCGATGGACGGAAGAGCCGACAAAATTGCTCGTGTCTCGGCGATCATTGAGGTGGACTTGATCCTTCTTGGCGCGACTGCGATTGAGGATCGACTTCAAGACGGTGTCGAGGAATGTATCAGCTCGTTGCGAAAGGCCGGTATCAACTTCTGGGTTTTGACCGGTGATAAGAAGGAGACCGCGTTGAGCATCGGAATGTCGTCGCATGTCATCGATGACAATATGGATGTTGTCGTGTTGGGACAGCGTGATAAAGCAAGCCTTCGAGCAAAGCTTGAAGAATTGTACGTGGACTGGGTCGATGACAAGTGGGGCTCCGATGAGCACACATCTGTCGTCGGTGTGTTGTTTCAAGCGTTCAAGCAGGGCCTTGTGCTTGGCTGGGCATTACTAAAGGCTGCGACGGTTGGTCGAGATCAACAAGCAGAAGATCGCAAGAAGCGACGACGTGGCCCAAGGCGAGCAGAGGATCGACCTGGATTCGATCCAACACCAGTAGACGCGCAGGGCCAATTCAACGAGGTATACCCGCCGCTTTCACAAGGTGACAATTTTTCGGAGTCGAGCTATGGACGCGGCCATGGTGACAGAACGTTTGAACCCAAAGGCAACCTCGGCTCTATCGGAGATGAAAGTCTGGAAGACGACTTGGAATACGCAATGGTGATTGACGGCAAGACGCTCGCTCTCATTCTGGAAGATGATATCAAATATCTCTTCCTTGCAGTAGCGACACAATGCAAGTCTGTCATTTGCTGTCGGTGCTCACCATCCCAAAAAGCATCTGTCGTGAAGCTTGTGACGGAGCCGACGTTGATGTTTTCGCCCGGAAATATCACCTTGGCAATTGGAGACGGTGCAAACGACGTTCCGATGATCCAGGCAGCGAACGTCGGAATCGGCATCAGTGGCAAGGAAGGCCGCCAAGCGGTGTTATCCAGTGATTACTCGTTCGCCCAGTTCAAGTTCCTCAAGCGTCTGCTTTTGGTCCACGGAAACTACAGCTACAAGCGCATCTCCAAGCTCATTCTCTTCTCGTTCATGAAGAACGTCGCGCTGTCGCTGTCAAATTTCTTCCTCGCCGTGCAGAGCATGTACAGTGGTCTCCTGATGTACTACGGTATCTTCTTCACGCTGTACAACGCGTTGTTCACAACTATCCCGATCGTGTTCATTGCGATGTACAACCAAGATGTGTCGCCTGCCGTCCTCATGCAGTATCCAACGCTGTACGTGAACGGCCTCAAGAACCGAAGCTTTAATTGGATGTCGTTCTTCGGTTGGTGCGGTCTAGGCATTTGGCACGCGTACGTGATTTTTGCCGTGCCATTCTTCTCGAACGGCTTCGTGGTTTGGTACTTTGCGAAGGACTCGAAGGATCAGTATCTGTTTGGATCGAACGACCTCGGCATGTGGGCGGACGGTGTCGCAGCGTACTCGTACCTGATCACTGCATCGACAGTCCAAGTGGGTTTGATGACGAGCAACTGGACCAAGGCCAACTCGTATTCTACCGTTGGCACGCTTGTATTCTATTTCCTGTTCATGGCATTCTTCTCGAACATCTACGGCTTGACGAAGACTGAGCTGTACGAGACCGAGGTGGCATACGGTGTGCTGAACAAACTGTTCACCCAGGCATGGTTCTGGTTCGGTCTCGGTATCGCGACGATAGGGAGCGTGCTGCCCAACTACATTGCCAAGGCCGGTCGCGTGCTGTTCTACCCGGAGCCGTCACACTTGATGCGTGAATGGAACCGACTGGCCAAGGGCGAAGAGACACCCTCTGTGATGGAATCGCCACGTCTCGTTCGTCGAAATACCGGATTCGCATTCTCCCACGCTCCTGGCGAGAGAGACATGGCCCTCAACACCTATCGAAGTCTCTCGCAGGTGCCAGAGAGCGAATTACCCTCTTCGTTCGGAATGCGCACGCAGTCGTCGTCCTCGCCATCGTCAACAGCGGACGAGTCCACTCCGTCGAAGCGCTCACTCGCGCGCAGCAAGACGTAGAATCATGGTGCCTCTTTACATATTTACAAGAAGATCGCCTTTTTCCCTCATTGCCCATCCCTGCCTAAACCGTCTCGCAACACCCGAACACGCTATTCACCGCATCGCTCGCGAAAGATACCTGACTGTGATCTGGTGAATTGCTTGCCGTCGAAGCGTCGCTCCTTGTCGACGGATAGCCAAGCGATCTCTAGAGCTTCGAATTCTTGCTTCCCGCGAAGACACAGTTGACCCACATTCCTATCTTGTGTTATTTTCATTGGCTTAAATAATTTAGGACGAGTGATAATTAGTTGAAATAGAAGGATCGTAGGAGTTTTCCCATGGTTTGATTGGTTGCTACAGTTGGAGTGATGGTCACTCAAGTGCCAGTGTCTGCCTATAGTGAGGGCGTTGGAAGTGTCCACACCAGCAAGGCAGGACGTTGGCGTAAGGATCCGCAGCAACCACGCCACCGGCGCGCGACAGCCCAGCAAACGAGAGGCGAACACGACTTTGGACGCGACGAACCACTGTCCACTGCGACGCCCGCGTGCGCAAAATGAGCGAGCGCGAGGCTTTCGTGGCTTCAGGAAGTGCGAACACCGCAATCTCCGACGACGAGGACCTCGCACCACTCACCATCGACGAGGCTACACCCTCACCAATGCAGTCGAGACGAGATACAAGCGGGGGAATCGTTGCGGCAGCGCGTAGCCACGGACGAATCGGCAGCGAAGGAAGTACCGCGGCGACGCCCCGAGACCTTCGCAGGTTGCCGTTCGGGGCTAGAGGAAACGCTGGCAGCGGCATGGCCATAGGCGACCTTACCGCCCAGCTGCAGCGCGTTTGGCAGCGCCAACGGTTTCGGTCCGACGAGCGAGCGCTCGCGCGAGACATTGAGAAGATCGTGTCACAGCTGCGGCAGAGCCGAAGCTCACTGGCGGCATCCACGGATGAGGCGATGAACCAAGCGAGCGGGGCGGGCTACAGCAGTGACAGTGGGAGCGACTCCAGTGCGATGGGAGCTTCAGGCTTTGGGCGCTTTGCGACGACGCGCGATCAGCAGCAACAGGCAGATTCATCAAGCGACTCGGGAACGGAGACAGGGAATTTACCGTATCGCGCGTCTTTCTCGCAACGATCTGCGGCCGATGCAAACGTGGAGATGCTCCTTGAGGCGATGGACGCTCTCTTTCGTCATCGCTACCAGGAAGTGCGAACGTTGGCATTCGAGGTCACCAATCTCTGCCTCACTAATTACGGCGACCAATTAACCACCTCGACTCGCCAGCGAGTCTTTCAGCAGCTCGAAGTCCATGACCAGAGCAGCGATTCGGAGCAACTTCAGAAGACTCTCCGCCTGCTGACATTCGAGGGGCGTCGCGTGGAACCATTCCGTGCTGAGCTGGGGTGGTTACTGCTCCAGTGGCTGGAAGAATCTGACGAGCAACGTGACCTGCTGCATCTGATCCAGCAAGTCCTCAAACGTAGCCCGTTGTCACTCGACTTTGAGACCGTCATTGCTATTACCAGTGTTGTCTGCGGTCGATGTGACGTCGCGTGGTCGCGTGGAGATGTCGAGACGTGCAAGCGGTTCTTGTCGTTCTTCCATGTTCTCGCAACCCACCGTCTCGAGCACGCTCTTGGAACGTCCGTGTGCTTGAGAACGCTATGCTGGATGGTGAATGCAGACGGACAAGCAACGTGGTCGGTGATGAAGCATTTGCTCAACAGCAGCGCGGGATTCCAAATACTTCGTGGACTTGTCATGTTGCTGGAAAGTCCAAGCCAATACAACCAGTGGATACTTCGTGGAGCGGTTTTTTTCGTGGGAATGTCGTGTTGGGGATCCCAGAGGGTAGCCAAACTGGATGAGATCAAGTGGGCGCCAATTTTGATGGGACTCGAGACGTGCTTGCAGTGCGAAAATGGCGTGGTAGTCTTCGAGATCATTCTTGCCATTCAAAGACTAGTGAAGAAGTACGGAGACAGCAAGCCCGCCGGCGCGAAGGATGCAGATGGGACTGTCGAAGGTTCCAAGTCCTCTCCATTAAAGCGCTTGGTTGTCGAGTGGGACATTATACTTCGTATGCTACGCACGTTACGGCCGTGGTTAGACGCCGCGACGCAAAAGACACAAGATCGACAAATTGCCGACGCAGCCACGGGGATGGGCGACAAAATCGTAGCGATGACCACTCCAAAGACACCAACCGCGCCCCAGATACACACTGAGATCCCAATTCACATGACTCGACTTCCGAAAGAGCTGCTTGACACACTGCAAGTCGTGGTCGATCTAGTGTGTGAGGGCAAGTTCGGTGGAGAAATCGAAGCGTTCTACGACTTGTTGATCGAGTATTTTGCGTACCTGCCAGAGTCAGCTCTGCGGTTGCTTTTGCGGTTCAAGGCTGAAGAAGCTCACCCAGCTCATAACGTTGAATGGCTTCACACTCTACACCACACCATGACAAGTTTTTTCGTGAACCGTGAAGTTCCGGCTAGCGTTCGAAACGAAGCGTTGGAGCTCCTCCAGGTCAATCTTTGGTCAAGCAGGAATGTTTGCGAAGATCGTGTTGTCGAAGAGGTACTGCTTCCCATGCTTGCAGGTGTGTACAACGATCCTGAGAAGTCGGTTCGACGCAAAGGATTGGACTTGATCACGGAGGTGGCTCGTACTTTGGAAAGCGTCCGGTTTGACGCCTTGCTCGACATTCTTGAAAATGCGGTTCAGCTGTCAAGTCACGAAGACTCGCAGCTTTGTGCAATTGCTGGGATTGTGTCTTTGTTTTCGTCATACTTCAACCACTTGCCACAGACTCGGGCGATTCGGATGTACGACATCATTACCAGCGTTGTCGAGAGTCATCGAAATTGGGAAGTACGCGAATGTGCATTGAAGTGTCTGCTCCACGTTTGCGAGTCAAGTTCCGATTTTCGTCTCCAGTGGAGGGATAACCAAGTTCGCACGTCACGGTTTCTCTTCTGCTCAAGAAGTGCTGTCCGCAATCAACAAACCGGCGCTTTTGTGCCAATTCACCACGGACTCCGTGCACTGCTGACTCTGATCAGCAAAGAGTCTCATTCGGGGCTCTTCCGAATGGCGGTCGAAGGTCTGAGAAAAATGCTCCACAATCGAGTGGTGCTCACCGATATTGACATCAGTGATACGGCGATGAAGATTATATCGTGCGTCGATTACCAAGCATTTGGACGTGCAGCAATTGCTGACGAGATGAAATTGTTCCTTAAAGAGCTGCAAGACGAGACTTCGTCCTTCGGCACTTCCCAAGTGGCGTCTGCTGATGGCTTTGGTCATAGTTCAACTGGCGAAAACAGATATCGCTCGGCGAGAAACTACATGCCAACTCGCATTGATTTGGCGGCGGTCAAGTCCAATATCAGAGAGGCCGCTGCGCTATTGTGCAAGATTCGGTTCACGACAATGGGCCTGCAGCTTCTCGAACTCTTTGTCAGTTACATGAGCGAGCTCACACCGAGCACGCGTCACCACCTCACGGTGTGCGTTGTTGGAACTCTTGACACACCGCTTCAGCTGTCTGAGCACGATTTGGACGCTCCTTTGGAAGAAGATCATGATACGAGCTCTACGCACAGCGGGTCGGCTTGGATTTGGCCATCCAGGCCCCGATCAAGCAGCACGAACCGGACGATCGCGGGAAACGTAATCGGGGAGGACCACAGATCACAAGCACCAGCTCAAGCAAGTGGATGCGGTGCAACAAGTTATGCCGAGTCAAAACCAGTATCGCCGCACGTCCCATTCACATCTCGTGTGCTCTCGAAGCTGCAGTCGACTGCTCATCAATCAAGCATCTTCACTGCGCTGTCAGCAAGCTCGTATGGCGCATCCGATGGAGAGAGAAGAGCCGCAGTAGACACAACAGCCTTCGCCGCCGCTGCTGCTCGCCACGAACGCGAGCTTTTGCACCGGTGTTTGCGACTTGTATACGACGCAGAGTTCTTCTTGCTTCACACGGCGACCAATGCGGTAAGTGTTCTTGGACTCATCGCCCCGGAAGTTATCGCTTGGCGCCTAGATATGCTCTTGCAGAGTTCGAAGAATTGTTTTTACACTCCAGACGGATTGATTCGGCATGATGGATACTCTGCGGTGCTTGAGATGATCAGCAACCTGATCGTAATCAATCCAGCCGTGGTTTCTCGTCTAGAGCACAAGTCGCGTATCATCGACGAATTCGTGCTCGTCTCCTTTCGACAACACATTGACAAGGCGACGACGTATCTCGCGTACCGAATACTATGCGAAATCATTTTCCAGTGCGAAGACAAGGAACAACGAGTGGTATTGGCAGCTACGTCACTACCCAAGCTGAAAGATTCGGCAGCGACGGCGATTACCAGCCACACAATGTCGCTCGCCGAAGCTGCGATCGATCTCTTGATGTGCTTCGCATTGACGAGGTCCGATATCGTCGTGGCGCCAGCTTTACGAGTTTCAATTCCGGATGAAAAGACCCAGGACATCGAGGGAGAACGAGTCGGAAGAACGAGGAGGTCGTGGATCCATCACAACGCAATCGTCAGTATCGAGATGCGCGCAAACCAACCAGCGTTGCTGGTCGTACGTCGCCCAAGCTCAACGTCAAGATGGCATCTATCGATGCGCAATGACTATGTCCAAGCTGTTGATGGCTCAACGCAAGTTCTACTGGAGCCTTCAACGTCGGCTTCACCCTCCAGAGCTCCTAAGATCCACCTCGAGCCAGTTGGTGGTGCAATCCAGAATCGAGACAATCGCGTCAACAGAGGACAGTCCCGGACTTTGCCACCACCAAAACCACCCCTGCCAGGATCCTCTGGCGCGCTGCCGGGGAGTAGTGAACATGCTTTCAGAATATTGACCAAGACTGCGTCAGCCTCTACACATATAACGTCGGATCGACCCCCACCCCACCATCTGCCTGTACCACCATTGCCAGCATACGACGGAATTGGCGGTTCGCCATCATTCTTTTGTGAGGCTTCCCCGGCTCAAGTTGAGGGCGACCCAGATGCTATGCAACACTTGCTTCTAAATGAAGGTGATGATGTCAACAGAATCGTGAGCTCCTTGGAGGAGTCCTCCGATGTATCTACGCCAGCTTTTGAAGAAGTTCCATCGCCAATGGTATTGAGAGACCAAGGCGGATCCGACCCCTACATAGATTTAAGTTCTGAGACACACACTGCACTCAAGTCTCCATCTATGATCGATCAAGGCGGCGAGCCGAACGGGACTTCTATGGAGCCGCAACAAGCCTCGTCAGATCATTCTAGCAAGAAACCTGCAGCTGTACCGACAACAGCCTTGATTGACCCCGTGTTCCTCATGATGCAGTTGTTCGATTTGAGCGTTGAAGACCGGCCGCAGTTGCTCACGGATGGTCCATCACTCACGCTGGGGCTCAACGTGCTCGATCGCACGCCCGAGTTTGAGACGCACAAGGTCGGAGTTCTCTACATGCGCAGCAGCAAGCAGAAGGCTGAAGTAGAGATTCTCAGAAACTTTGGCGGATCATTGCGGTACCTCAAGTTTCTTCGTTCTCTGGGCACGGTGACTCCGTTAGAGGGTCTTCAGGGATATGCAGGGGGCATGGATACGTCCAGCAGTAAAGGGGACGGGACGAGCATGCTTCTCCATCGAAGCCATTCACTCCAGGTACAGTTGACGTGCTATATTGGTTTAAAGGACGGTTGTAGTATGAGTTTACCTACATTTCGTGTATGGAACCTATTGTAGATGGTTTTCCACGTCGCTACGATGATGAACTCGCTTCAAGACCTGGAAGAACAAGAATCGCCTACAGACTCAGCTCTTGGATCGCAGACGAGTTCAGCCAAGACGATGAAGAAGAAGCGGCACATTGGCAACGATTTTGTTCACATCATTTTCAAGGTACGCACGCATATTGCTGATACCCAGGTGCATGAAATGTGATACCGGGCTGACGTTTTGACCTGCTTCTTGCTATTACCAGGAATGCGACGCCGAGTACGACATCCAGACGTTTTCGGGGCAGTTCAACGACGTCCACATCATCGTGCAGCCGCTTAACGACCAAGAATACCGCACGCAGGTCAAGTGCAAGCCCGGTATTGCTCCCTTTGGCCCACTGTTCGGCACGCAGGTCATCCCGAGTGCCGTGGTGGCGCAGTGTGTTCGCCAGACAGCCCTCAACGCGAACCTCGCGTGCCACGCGTTCCACCAAGAGCTCATCGGCTTCACGATGAACTGCGAAGAGCGGCTCAAGCAAATCAAACAGCTAGGCTCTCGCTACGCAACTCAGGCGGACGAGTGGACGCTCTAGAGATGACGAGCACGATACACAGAGTGGAGGGTGGCTGTTCCTCACCCATATTTATAATACAAATTGCAGCCTAAGAGATCTGCTCGGTCGGTCGATAGGTTGGTCGGTTGTGAACATCAACATGACAATCCAACAATCACTTTCATCCAATTGTTACCATGTTGAACGAAATAGACAGATCTAACTGGCTGAAATACGTGCACTGACTGGTTCCAAAGGTGGACCACACGACGAATTGAACATGTTTCACCAAAAACTCTGGCATCCTCTCCAAAACAACAACGAAGGATAAAGCGAGAAAACTCGTGGCCGAGTCCAACGCCTTGTCCTCCGCCTGTGCCACCGCCACCGCTAACTCGCGGCTTCCCATCCTCTACCTTCGCACCGCAACTCGCCCTCCAGTGCGGCGATGGAGTTTCTCGCCGAGGAGAACGACTGCGGCCAGACGCTGTTGCGGCTCGTGTCGCGCGGTAGCGCCATCATCGCCGAGCTGCTGCGCCTCTCGCAGAACATTCCAGGGTGCGGGGCTGGTAGTGCAGCGGCTGTAGGGGAAATGGGAGAACTGACACTAGTGGTGGGGCTGTAGCGTGTTTGTCGGGCCGTCTCATGTGGAAGACCCTGAGCAGCTCAAGTATCTCAACATTTTGTTCGACTTTGCGTACCTCAAGAGCGCTGAGGATTTCGAGACCATGGTCAACAGCAACACGGTACATTTTTTTCTGGGCAATGGGTGCTTCAACGTCGTATGTGGTGAATTGATCGGTTATATCTTTGGTGGAGTAGGAGTTGCTGGACATTGACGACGAGTTCATGGACAACCACGCCGATTTTCTCGACCGTTTCTATCAGCTCTTCGATGGGATCTACAAGGTAACCATCGCATTTTCGACGTTTGGTTTGCGCGGACGGACATGCTCAATTTCGTTCGGATTGGGTGGTGGTGTAGTACATCAGCGATTACCTCGAGTTTCTCGACAACTTGGAAAAAGGGTTCTTCATCCAGCACACGCTGGCCAACATTTTGCTGGACACGGATGGCGCGCAGCTCATGAGCGAGGCGCTGTACCTCTACGGCGTCATTTTGCTGCTGCTCGATCGCAAAATCCCAGGCCCGACGCGCGAGAAAATGGTGATCGCGACTTATCGAAGCAAGGGCGAGTCGGCTCTCGAGAACTTTGACGAAGTGTGCAAGCTCTGCCGTGTCACTGGCTATTTGCCTGGACAGCCAAAGCCGCCGCAGTACCCAGAGCGGTACTTCAAGCGCTTCGCCCCTCCGGAGGAAGTCGTCAGCATGGTAATCGGCAAGCTTCAGTCCGACGATGTGTACTTGCAGGAGCCGAGCTTCCCGCATCGCAACCACCGCAGCACTCGACTTGCAGCCCAGGCGTCGATGCTGTTTGTGATCTTGTACTTTGCGCCCGACATTCTGATCCACGAGAAGGCCAGCATGCGTGAGATCGTGGATCGCCACTTGAACGACAACTTCATCATCACGACCTACATGGGTGCGGTCGCCGATTTGTCGATGGAGTGGGCGGCGTATCCGGCGGCTCGTCTCGCGCTCGCCAACACTCTGGAGCCGTCCAACATTGCTCACATCACCAAGAAAAAAGCTCAGCAAACTCAGAAATCGATCGATGAGCTCAACTACTTTTTGACCGAGGGCGTGCTAACCGACCAGTATGTGCTCGAGAACTTGGACCCGCTGCTCAACTGCATTCGCCATGCGAACGTGACGATTCGGTGGACGTTCTTGCACAGCCGCATCCAACCGGTGATCCCCATGATGAACAACTCGAAGGAGCAGCGCGAGATTTTCGATCGCGGCACGGATCCAGACAGGCTCATCACTTTACTGCTGAAGGTATCGCAGCTCGAGTGGAAGCTCAAGCAACTGTTTGAGCTGCTGTTGGCAACGAAAGAAGATCGCTGGATGAGGTGCATGCGCGAGACGTCGGAGCGGATGGTAGAGTTGAGTGAATATTTCTCTGGCGAGAAGCCACTCACGCGCGTCGAGCGTAACGATGACTTGCTCAACTGGTTCAAGGATTTATCGGAGAAGGTCAGCTCGCTGGACTACATCGACCACATCAAGGCAGGACGCCGCATCAAGCGTCTCATCGAGGCCCTGGGCCATGTTGAGCAGTTTGATCAGATCGACACTAACCTCCAAGTCAAGGCGTATTTGGAAGAGTCGCGCGAGTTCCTCACGGAAATGGTGCGCACTGTGCGAATCCGAGATGAAGTCATGGCTATCATCGAGAACGTATCCGATCTTTCGTACGCGTGGGAGATCATCAACGACTTTATGAATATTCTCCACCAGCGCGTGAAGAACGACCCGTCATCGGTGATCTTGCTTCGAGCCGTTTTCCTCAAACTCGCGTCGATTCTGGACGTCCCGCTTACTCGCATCCACCAGTGCGGATCAGGAGATGTGATTTCTGTGGCCGAGTACTACTCGGGTGAGCTCGTTGACTACGTGCGCCGCGTGATGGAAGTGATCCCTCAGAGTGTGTTCCGGATCTTGGCGGGTATCATCAAGCTCCAGACTGATCACATGCAACCGATTCCCGTCAAGTTTGAGAACACACTGCTCAAGAACCACGCGCAGCTGAACGATCGCTACCGACTCGCTCGTGCAACGAACGAAGTTTCCAAGTACACGGAGGGTATTTTGGCCATGAAGCGCACGCTGTTGGGGATCATCGAGGTGGACCCTCGTCAAGTGTTGGAGGACGGACTGCGGAAAGAGCTCGTGTACCGTGTGTCGAAGGCTTTCCATGATACGCTCATGTTTGAGAAGAACACATCAGAGGAATGCCATGGCATCTTCGTCGAATTGGCGTCGACTCTCAACGCCTACCGACTCTCCTTCGAGTACATCCAAGATTACATCAACATTTACGGTCTCCGGATGTGGCACGAGGAACTATCGCGCATCATCAACTACAATGTCGAGCAAGAGTGCAACCGCTATCTCAAGAAGAAGGTCTATGACCGCGCATCCCAGTACCAGAGCCGGGCAATTCCAATCCCTCGCTTCCAGCCACCACCGGGCGAGATGAGCGTCAACTTTATGGGGCGGCTGATGCACGCGCTCTTCATCATGACGGATCCGCACACGACAGTGTATTCACCGCAGTGCATCGGCTGGTTTTCGCAAGATGGCGTGGAGGTTTGTGGAATCGGTGCCTTCTCGGTCCTCCACAAGAGCGTCGGTCTGTTGGGACTTGCTGGTCTCGACCGCATGCTCTCTTTCCGGATCGTGCACACACTCAACAACCTCGTCAAGTTTTGGGGCACGGCCGTGACGCCGTACTACACACTGCTGGACCAGGTGTCGACCGCTCTCGAGCCCGAGTGGAAGATCCCAGAGCACTCGAGCCGTCTGTATGACGCGGCGCTGAAGAAGGTCGAGAAGATTATGAGCAAACTGCTCAAAGCCGTGCTCATCATTGGCCAAGCCGCGCTGATCCGCCGCCAGATCTCGAGCGAGCTGTCATTTTCGAGTCGTCTCGACGCCAATTTGCTTTCCTGCACGCTCGACACTTTGAACCAGTCGCTGTTAAACGACATTCGAGCCCATTACCGCGACCCAAAGGCGAAGCCCTACCCGGGTTCGGACGGCAACCCGGTCCTGGTCGAGCTCAACAAGTATCTCGAGAATATTGGCGCGAACGATCCGTTTCAGAAGATTTACATCACCGTGGAGCGGCCGTTGAGTGGACTCGCGGCGTTGTTCATGCTGTTTGTGATTGCATACATGCCAAAGCTCCAGTACGACCGCAATTTCGGAGCCCTCGCTCGTGTGGGTAAGAACCCGATCGACGGCGAGCCGCTTCTGCTGGGCATTCTCACCATCTTCAAGCAGTTCCACCCGTCGTACACGGACACCTTTCTCGCGTACCTGGGCCAGTTTGTGCGCACCAAGGTCAACGATATTTTCTCGAAGGACCAAGCAGGCGCAGCCACGGGCAAGAACAAGGCCGGCAGCACGGAGCTGCCCGTGGAGGTGATCAACACTCTCATTTTCATGCAGGAATTCGCTCGTTGTGCCAAGATCCCGCGCAGCTTTCTGGACAGTCTCGTCCCGGCCTTTGTGTTTGATGCAATCCAAGTGTAGAGAGAAAGAGTTTAGCCAGGAAAGAGTTGTCAAAGCCAGGTACACTCATCCATTGCAGATCATTTTACGGTTGGCTGCCCGGACTCAATGTATTCCCCATGTAAGTTGAAGTTTGAGGCGATCCGTTTGTGCAATCAGCTAGCTCATTGAAGGCAGTTTTGTTGAGACGGCTTCAGTCACTATTATTTTTTATGCACATCATCGAAGACGGTATCATGAAGCGTCGGTGAGTTTCGAATTGGTCCGATGCCTGGCATTCTGTCAATGCTCGCTCAGCGCACCGCTCGCCGTGCGGCCTCCCTGGCGATGTCGCTGCCTCCTTACGCCGCTCGCTTGCGCTGCACGCTATCCACGAGCGCTCAGCTCGGTACGCAAGACATCCACTTCTCAATTGAGATTCGCCATTTCAACCATTTGTTGCTGTCATGCAGGAATGTTCCCAGGCACAGAAATGCCTCTATCAGCTGAGCTAGAGATTCGCGACCCGATCCAGAACGCTCCAATGCCGTGCTTTCGAGGTACGATCCCCAGCCGGTCCACCCAACTCAATCCTGGTCACGTAGAGCTGTGATACGCAGTTGTCGACGAGAATGGAGATGTCGTTCGTGGCGCTGAAGATCTCGAGCTTGGTCAAGAGCTCATGACGCAGCTCTACGCCAAGATGATCCAGTTGAACGTACGTGGCTGCTTCTTCCATGTGGTGGTTTGGGACTCGATATAAAATTCTTGTCATGGTGCTAGACAATGGACCTCTTCTTGTTCGACGCACAGCGTCAAGGACGCATTTCGTTCTATTTAACTGGATATGGCGAGGAAGCAGTTCAGTTCGGCACTGCGTCGGCGCTTTCTCCACGTGCGTGACGTTCTCATCTCGCCATGGTTTAAAAAGTACTATCTGGGTCTGACTGGACGGTGACCGCAGAGGACATGATTTTTGGGCAGTACCGTGAGCCGGGCGTGCTCATGTGGCGTGGATTTACCGTGCAGCAATTCGTCGACCAGTGCTTCTCTAATGTTGACGGCCACACGCTCGGCCGGCAGACACCCATGCACTACGGATCGAAACAACTTAACTTCCAGACGATCTCGTCTCCGCTCGCCACCCAAATCCCCCACGTACGTGCTGGAGAAGCCAAACCAATCTCTCTCCATGCTATCTTATCCCCACGCTGCGGTTGGAATATCGGTATACGTTGTGTAGGCGGTCGGCGCCGCGTACGGCTTCAAGCTCGCCAAGGAAGACCGCATTGCCGTCACGTTCTTCGGCGACGGCGCGTCGAGTGAGGGCGACTGCCACGCGGCGCTCAACTTTGCGGCGACCAAGGACTGCCCCGTGCTCTTCGTCTGCCGCAACAATGGCTACGCGATCAGCACGCCAACCAGCGAGCAGTTCCGCAGCGACGGCGTCGCGTCGCGTGGCAGCGCGTATGGCATTCCGAGCATGCGCGTGGACGGCAACGACGTGGTCGCCGTCCACGTCGCGACGCAGGTGGCGCGCGCGTTTATTCGGACGCACAGTCGACCTGTGCTGCTGGAGGCCATGACGTATCGACAAGGACACCACTCGACCTCGGACGACTCGACACTGTATCGCGATGCCGCCGAGATCCAGAAGTGGACCGACGACTTTGACCCGATCGATCGGACCAAGAAGTATCTCCAGGTGCGTCAGGTGACTAGAGCAGTGCGCTGACAGAGCGCGTCTAACCTATTTCTGTATAGCGGAGAGGATGGCTCACACCGCAGCAGGACGACGCGCTCCATCAAGACGCGCGGAACGCGGTGCTGGAAGCTCTGGCGATCGGAGAGAAGAAGGATCTTCCGCCAGTCGAGACCATGTTCAACGACGTGCTGGACAAGAAGCCGCCGAACCTAGTGGTGCGTACCCACTTCTGGCTTTTTGCAATTGGATTCGGACGATGCTGACTAGTGCCTTACCTATGTATACGACGTAATAGGAACAAGAACGCGAGCTCATGGAACACATCGCCAAGTACCCTGAGCATTACCGCAGTGTCGCGCATTGAAGAGGCGTCGTTGTGAACGACTACGAGTCGCATTCTGCGACAGATTGCGATAGGTCACTGTTTCGGGGTCTTTGTGTGATTAGTGCCCATCGCAGACGAACCTAAGGAGAATTGAACTGCCACGAACTGGTTACATCGCACTTATTCGTTTAAAATCGGTTTTAGCGGAGACATGCGGCCTCGTCGCTTTGGCGCTTCTTCAATCAGCAGGCACGTGCTTCTTCCCACTCCAGAGAGAACCACTGCCGATTCCTCATCATGGCGACGCCCACAGGGTTCCGAGAGCCGTCGCGCGCGATCTTTGCAGAGCGCGACCTGCGCAGCTTCGTCGGATCAAAAGTTCGTCGTCTATTCGCCTCTGCTTTGGACTCGCCACGAGATGAAAGATGAGAAATCGACGGCTGAAATATGATCATCTTTGCGCTCTGTAGCCGTACGAGATGCTGTTGGTCTTCGTCAAGCATCTGAACGAAAGCGTGCGAGGCAAACGCATCTCTAGTGACTATGTCGTCTCATCCGTACGTCTATGTTTGTGTGTGTGTGTGGGGGGGGGTTACTGTGCGTCTCGGGAGACATCGGCTCATTCGGACGGCGCGGTGTGTGGTCTGATATTTAAACAGAATGTGGAGAAGACCGTCGCATTGTTGGATGAAGTGAACTCGTGGATTGACGAGATTCCACCCATCCAACAGCCTATGCGTTTCGGCAACAAGGCCTTCCGATCATTCTATGATCGCGTCGTGGAGGTACGCGTCTCTTGTTGTGCGCTGACTTGTGTTGAGTGCGCGATGGTCTAATCCGGTGGGGGAAATCGTCGCCATATCAGCGTTCCAAGACTCTTCACGCAAACCTGCTTCCTCAAAAAAATCACGGTGCCATCGTTGAGCTTATTGCCTATTTCAACGAGAGTTTTGGCAACCGTGTTCGGATTGACTACGGCACGGGACACGAAACCAGTTTTGTTGTGTGGCTCGGTAAGCGGTACTCGTCACAAAAGCATCCACCGAGTCACGAATGGAGTTTACTTAGTCCTTGTTATATTTTTTGCCTAGTTTGCCTGCACAGCATTGGCTTCTTGAAGCAAGAGGACTTCCCAGCGGTGGTGTTGCGTGCATTTACGACCTACTTAGCTCTCATGCGACGCCTCCAAAAGATCTACATGCTCGAACCTGCCGGATCCCATGGCGTCTGGGGACTCGATGATTACCAATGCCTCCCCTTCTACTTCGGTGCTGCTCAGCTTGTTGGTAAGTGAGCGAAGCGGGACCTCGGGACTTTGGAATCGTAATTTGATTGTTTTTTCCACTTCTAGGCCAATCCGAGTTTCCGCCAGAGTCTGTTCATGACGATTTGGTTCTCGAAACGTACAGCAACGAGTATCTGTACTTCGGTGCCGTCAAGTTCATCAAGGAGGTCAAGTCGGGCTCGCCATTTGCTGAGACATCACCCATGCTGAACGACATCAGCGCCTTACCGACCTGGGAGAAGATCACGGGCGGTATGCTCAAGTTGTACGAAGGTGAGGTGCTCAAAAAGTTCCCCGTGATCCAGCACCTCGTGTTCGGCTCGCTGTTTCCGTGTACGTGGACACCGACCCAAGCGCCTACCGATACGGCGTTTGTCCCGGTCAGCACCCATCCGGGGTTTGGCGTTCGGGCACCGAATTTCGATTTGGAAGGCGCAACAGCCAAGGCCCCGTGGGTCGCCGTTGAGACGTTGGCTGCTACGCGGGACACTCGGACGTCTCCGGTCGCTCACCCGACGAAGCCGAGCGCAGCGCAGTGACGCTAGCGCGAGCGCGCCAACCATCCCTTTTTGCTGTCGAGTTTATTCCGAATCGTGCGAAATCAACTGAAATAAAGCAACTCGCTGGCATCCGGCCCCAATTGACCATGACAGCGCTCCAGTGGCCAGGCTTTGTTGACGAATCGCCCGGCCACATCACGAACACGTTGCCGTTTTTGTACACGAGGTGAGTGTGGACAAATTGTGAGAGGTGGGTTCGGTATTTTATGTTTTTTATTTTCCCCAGCTAGTCGCTCCGTACCAGCCGCGGCAGCACGGCGACTAGAGATGCGATTGTGGCCGACGCGAACGGAACGGCGCGACAAACGATTGCTTCGCGCCATGGAAAGGACGCTGACCAAGGCGCGAACGCCGGCTGAGATCCAGATTGTGGTCAATATTTCGACGGCGGGAGTGGTCAGCTCACGACCCAGCGGACCCGACCAGCCCGACCCAGTGAATTCCGGTGCGGTGGATTGGATTGCAGCCAAACCATTTTAAAGGTGCGTGCGTCACGCATGGCTAGGTGACGACTCGGCCCCCTGATGAGGCTTTTCTATTCTCACCACCCACCTTGGTATTGTTCTGTGCGGGATTTCGATGGTTGTGCGCCATTTAGAGGGGGAAGCAACTACTGCAGTCAAGACCAGTGCAGACCATATTGTACCATTCACGAGCCAACTACCCGTATCGGTGCATTGAAACTGTAGAGAAAGCCGAACCACAAGGCGTGGAAGAGGACTTTAGCGGGAAGTGATTCCTTTCAAGAGAGTAGCAGTCGAAGAACGAGATGCCGTTTCTAGCAACTGTTCTCGCCCAAAATGACCAATCGCCAACACATTTGCACAAGTGAAATGCCGACGATTGCTGGACGGATAGATTCTAAGGCACTGCAGGCCTGTTGCGTGGCAAATTGAAGTGTGAGAACGCATCGGCAGTATGTAGAACCCAGACCCACGGAGGAAGGCTCAGACACAGGATTCACACAAGTCCATTCATATTTTCAGGGGCAAAACTGCCACCCAACACCCCAACAGAAGTGGAATCTACCTGCTTGTTTTCATCGTGTTCTTTGTTGGTTAATGCTAGAAGAAAACGCTGCTGCTGGAATCACTGGCGGAGCGAGCAAGCGCCACAACTGTGAAAGAAAGGAGCGACAGGGCAGCGGCAGCGAAGGAGCATCTTCATTTGGCTGTCCTTCTTTGTGCTCGACAGGTGGTTGTGCGCCTCTCCTCACAACCGCTCGACCGCCGCCAGCTTGCTCGTGTTGCCTCTCCCCTTGTCCCGATCCGAGTCAGCGTGCCCTTTCATAGTTCCGATGCGAATCTTGGGTGATTGGGTGATTGGTCGCACACCACGAATGAGCTGTTTCCAATCAAATTCACGAATTGTGGATCACAATCAGTCGAAAGGCTGTCGATGACGTACGCCGCCACGCACGACACCTCTGAAAATGGATGGATCCAACCCATGTAATTTACTTGCTGGGAAAGATTCAAATGAGAATCCGGAGAAACCGGCAGGTGTGTTAGGTGGAGCTGACATTCATCTACTTCAACTTCCTCTCACATGTTTTCATGCATTCTCATCAGAACAGTTGCAGCAAGGGTATTAGTTTATTTCGTTCGGTATTCTTGGTATTTTAGTTCCTCCTCAGAGGGTGAATAGAAGCGCAAACCTCAGTAATTGACGAACTGTGCCAGCTGAGTGTTCTTGTCACCACCTACTGCTAATAATAACCTGTTACAATGGATAGGAACACAAAGAAGTAATTCATACAGTTGAAGGTCAGGGATAGGGAAACTTCTGGAAATCAAACCGTTTCACATGAAAGATACCTGAAAGTTTTCAAAATTTTCTGTCCCTCTGTCAGCACCACTACTGACCAGTCATTCCCCAAGGAATGTATGGCTCCAGACACTTCGCTCTGAAAGACAAACGAGACAAACCTGAAGTAGCTCGATACGCACATGGGTTGAACGGCTCTTCAAGATTTTTTCATGCTGGGAACGAAACGAAACTGAACTGTACTGTACTGGATCTGGGGCAGCGTCTCATGGAGCGAAGTGGCACTTGAGACTTGATTTGAGTGAAACTAACTCACATAGATACCACAGCACGTTGGGCTTGAAAGCCATCTACAGTGGCTATCGACTTCAGAGACCTAGATCGGCTCAGTTGGTGCTGATGCTGGCTCAATTCCACCAGACTTGAGAGACTCTAGACTTGTGTGCTAAGAGGAGAGTGGATTACCAGGGAAGAGCCAGTCCACTGGTGCGACTCGCACTACGAAACTCACAGTTCAGTGCAGTGGTGTACCTACAAATTGTGCTGTCGCATTGAAGCAGCCTAAATTCGGCCCCCCTCCTCAGCCCGAAGGACATTTAGCCATTTTTCTCATCTATCTGGTTATTATACTGTGTTTCTGGGCCATGTGAACTGCTATTATATCGGCGTCAGATTTTCGACCCTACCCCTTCTGACTCACGAATTCCTATTGAGATATTCCTGTTGTGTTTGTACTTGGTTTCTGAGCGACAGGACAGCAATCGTTTCAACAAAGGAATTGGTGCATCTGGCGATTTTCAGCTCGCTGAATCTTCCCTTCCGCTGGGTCAAACTTTCCCGTTGGTTATCTTTCGGTCATAAATGATTTTTTACCGAGCCAGATCATCCACCCACCCGTGGCGGAGCGAGAGGGCGGGGCTGTGAAACCCCTTTCCCAGCCACCACCTCCGTCCTCACCTTGCTCACCAAGGCGGGTTTGACTGGTGGCGGCCAGCCAGAGCCTCGCGTCCGCCAATGCTCATTTTGGAATTTCCTCTCTTCCAAGCGTCCGCGGATCAGAAGAAAGCCACCAAGAACACCTCCCTTCCTTCCGTCCTACTTCTTCTCTCCAGTAAGAATCATCATGGCTCCATACTCGCCAGCGGAAGGCCTCTCGAAGCTCGCTATCGACAAGAGCAAGCACTTCACCGAGGCGCTCAAGCAGGCGTTCACGGCCGATGCCGACGACAAGAAGAAGGTGGCGGCTGAGAAGGTGTCGGAGCTCGTGAACACGGACAAGGAGATCAACCTTGGCGTGGTCGCCGCCCAGCTTCACGAGGCGCTCACCGGCTCGAATGCCGACGCCAAGGTCGTCAGCGCATACGTCATCGACGACTTGATGCAGAAGTACGCCGAGCGCACTGAGGCGTATGTGGTGCCGCTGCTCGCGGACCTGCTCGACCTCTGCGCCGACAAGAAGACGTTTGTGCGTCCTGCCGCTGAGGAGGCCGCGCTTACGATCATCTCGTCGATGAACAAGAATTACACGATCCGTGCGCTGCCGATCCTCTTCGCAGGCCTCGACCGCACGGCCAAGTGGCAGACCAAGAAGATTGCCCTTGACCTCATCGCCGAGCTCTCGACGGTCGCGCCGTTCCAGGTCTCGCGCTGCTTGCCTGACATTATCCCGGTCGTCACCGACTGCATGTGGGACACGCGTAACGAAGTCAAGGTCGCTTCGAAGGAGACCCTTACCAAGGTGTGCCACGTTGTCGGCAACATGGATATCGAGCCGTTCATCCCGGCTCTCGTGAGCTGCATGGCCAACCCTTCGGAGGTGGCTGAGTGCACGCACAAGCTTGCGTCGACCACGTTCGTCAAGACTGTCGAGGCCCCTGCCCTTGCCCTCATGGAACCGCTTCTTCAGCGTGCCCTGAAGGAAGGCAAGACCTCGGTCAAGCGTCAGGCCGCCGTCATCATTGACAACATGTGCAAGCTCATGGACGACCCGGCTGAGGCTCAGCTTTTCATGCCGAAGCTTCTTCCTGGTCTTAACAAGATCATTGAGACCGTCTCGGACCCCGAGTGCCGTGAGGTTGCGTCGCGTGCCCACAACACCCTTTTCGTCGCTGGTGGTGCCGTTGAGGTTTCGGAAGAGGATATGAAGGTTGACTACGAGAACATTCTCAAGATCGTCCAGGAGTCAGTGCACGCCGACCCGGCCGCTAAGAAGGCCGAGATCGATGCTATCACCCTCAACTACGTGGCTGGTATCCTCTTCTTCTTTGTCGTTGCGCGCAACTTTAACAAGGTCACGTTCGAGAAGCAGATTGGACTCTACTTCAAGAACTTCCTTGACGTGTCCGCCGTTAAGCCGGTCGCCGCTGTCATCCGCGATCGCTGCTTCCGCGAGAACAAGTCGATCTTCATTGAGGACGTCGACTGTGACGAGGGCAAGCCGGACCTCTGTAACTGCGAGTTCTCGCTCGCGTACGGTGGTATGATTCTGCTCAACAACGCTCGCCTTCGCCTCAAGAAGGGCCACCGTTACGGTCTGTGTGGCCCGAACGGTTGTGGCAAGTCTACGCTCATGCGCGCCATTTCGAAGGGCCAGCTTGAGGGCTTCCCGACCCAGGAGGAGCTCCGCACGGTTTTCGTCGAGCACAACCTTCAGGCTGAAGAGGCCGACCTACCTGTTGTTGACTTCATTTTTAACGATGAGAAGCTCAAGCACCTTTCGAAGGACGAGGTCACTGGTATGCTCTCCAGCGTCGGTTTCACCGACGAGATGCAGGCCCAGTCGGTCGGCTCGCTGTCGGGTGGTTGGAAGATGAAGCTCGAATTGGCCCGTGCCATGTTGATGAAGGCTGAGATCATGTTGCTTGATGAGCCCACGAACCACTTGGATGTCAAGAACGTCGCCTGGTTGGAGAATTACCTCACCTCCCTCACGGACGTGACCTCGATCATTGTGTCGCACGACTCGGGTTTCCTCGACAACGTCTGCACCAACATTATTCACTACGAGAACCGCAAGCTCAAGATCTACAAGGGTAACCTCTCGAAGTTCGTTGAGGTGAAGCCGGAGGCCAAGACCTACTACGAGCTCGAGGCTGCTGCATTCAAGTTCACGTTCCCGGAGCCGGGTTTCCTCGCTGACATCAAGAACAAGGGAAAGCCGATCATTCGTCTGAACGGCTGTGCGCTCACCTACCCTGGCCGCGACAAGCCGTCCGTCAAGGACGTGTCGGTGACCTGTTCGCTTGCCTCGCGTATTGCTGTCCTTGGCCCCAACGGTGCCGGTAAGTCGACGCTGATCAAGATGCTCACGGGCGAGAACGAGCCCACCGTCGGTACCGTCTGGAAGCACCCTTCGCTTCGTTTCGCCTATGTTGCCCAGCACGCGTTCCACCACATTGAGGAGCACTTGGACATCACGGCCAACCAGTACATCCAGTGGCGTTTCCAGTCGGGTGAGGATAAGGAGCTCCTGGCTAAGGAGACCCGTAAGCTCTCGGCGGAGGACAAGGCTCGATTTAAGCTGCCAGTCAACTGGGAGGGTGAGAAGCGTGTTCTTGAGGAGATTGTCTCGCGTCGTAAGTTCAAGAAGAGCTTCGAGTACGAGCTGAAGTGGGACAAGCTCCCGATCGATGAGAACTCGTGGGTGCCTCGCGAGAAGATGGAGAAGTGGGGCTGGGACAAGCTCCTCCAGATTGCTGATGATCGCGAGACTGCGCGATCCAACCTCCAGGCTCGCCCGGTGACGGCCATCGCTGTCCAGAAGCACCTCGACTGCTTCAACCTCGGCGCCGAGTTCGGTACCCACTCGCGTATGCGTGGTCTCTCTGGTGGCCAGAAGGTCAAGGTCGTACTCGCCGCTGCCATGTGGCTGAACCCGCACATCCTTGTGCTCGATGAGCCGACAAACTACCTTGACCGCGACTCTCTTGGAGCCCTCGCTACCGCCATCAAGGAGTTTAACGGTGGTGTCGTCATGATCTCGCATAACAACGAGTTCACCTCGGCCCTGTGCCAGGAGACGTGGAACGTTAACGCTGGTATCCTCACGATCGATGGCCAGGTCCCGGAAGACCGCACCAAGATCGAGCAGAAGGACGAGGAAGAGACGATCGATGCTTTCGGCAACGTTCAGAAGACGAAGATCAAGCGCAAACTCACCCGCAAGGAGCTGAAGGCTAAGGCAAAGGCCAAGAAGGAGGCGGAGAAGCGCGGCGAGTACTACTCGGACTCGGATGAAGATGATGAGTAAGTGACGACCATGGTCTCACACCACGTGGACTTGCCTTCGATTCCTTTCGCAGCCAAGTCGAACGACTCGATATTTACTAGCTGATGATAGAATCTGTATGGATGGTGTCGCGTGCGCTGTAACCACTTACTTGCTCCCAATAGAACTTACATGATTTTCATTCGTTCGTCCTTCGTTTTCGTTGCATTGTTCACGAAGTCCACTTTCATTACGACTATGTAGTACTCACAAGTCTGCATGCACACTACACCATGTAATCGGCGACCTGAATGAGGGCTGCGTCTTGGCGCCTGGCGACGGTCGCTGGCACGTCCAAGTGGAAAAAGCCGTCTACGCCGCGTTCCGAGCGACTGTCCATGAGCGCCTTCTTGACGGCAAAGTAAACGCTCGTGGCGAGCGCGTACGGCGGCTCGCCCGTGGCCTTGGAGTTGAGGATGCCGCTGGCGTTGAGGTCGTTCTCTAGCAGCGTGACCGTAAACTTCTCTGGAATGTCTTTCGAACACGGCACCTTGTACTCCCACGTACCCTGCGTGAGCAGCTCGCCGTCTGGCTGTGAATACAAGACCTCTTCCTGGAGATAGAGCCCGATGCCCATGACAAAGCCGCCTTCGATCTGGCCGATGTCGATCGCCGGATTCAGGCTGATCCCACAGTCGTACACGATCTCGGCGCTTCGGATGTTGATCTCGCCCGTCAAAATATCCACCTCAACTTCCGAGCACGCGGCGGCGTAGACGAAATAGTCGAACGAGTCGCCCGCGGGCAGCGTCGTCTTGGGCTGCGCGCCGGCAAAGAGACAGATGCCGTCCGCATTCGCGAGGCTGACGATCTCCTGCCACGTCTTGGTCGGGTGGGCGGCACGTATGGGCTCGAGCCTTTGCTTGAGCTTGACGCAGCACGCGATGATGGACTGAGCGACCGACTCGGACGTGCTGGATCCGCCCGTGGCGTCCGAGTTGGGAGTCTTGTCGGTCGACGTGGGCCGCACCGAGATCAGGCTCATCGAGATGCCCAGCTCGTACGCGCACACCTGCACGGCCTTGGTGTGGATGCCCTATTGAACAAAAAGCCGAGTTCATTATCATTGTCGCAAGCAGGAGCGCTCGTGATCGTCTTATCATACCTGTCCGATCTCGCAGCCACCGTGCCAGATAATCACACTTCCGTCGCCGGCAAAAATCTCGACGCGCGATGCGTCCTTGCGGCCAGCGACCTGCATCCCGTACTTGGTCGGTGTACATGCGATGCCGCGCTTCTTCCACTTGTTGTTGGCGTTGAAGACCTCGACCGCCTCCTCGCGCTGCTCCACGTACGACGACACCACGAGCCGATCCCACACCTCGTGGAGCCGCACAGCGTTTAGCACCTGGCCGTACGGCGTCTTGTCGCCCTCCTTGTACAGATTGCGCTCTTGGATCCAGCGCATGGGCAGCTCCAGCGTTTCGGCCACGTGGTGAAGAGCGGACTCGTACAGCACACGCGACTGCGGAACACCCGGGGCGCGGTGCGACGTGCAGTTCTGCGTGTTGGTCAGGTACATGAACCCACGACAGCGGAAAGACGGCACGTGGTAGGACGAGTCGGACCACTTCACCGCCATCAACACCGAGTCGCCCGAGTCGTTGACAATATAGCCACAGTCTACGTCCAGTCGAAGGTCCACGGCCTGGATGTAGCCGTCGTCGTCAAAGCCAATCGTGTACGAGCCGCGCATGTTCTCTCGGCCGCCGACCAGACGGAAGTCGGCGCTGCGGTCGTTCAGCACGCGAACCACCTGGCGATGCTTCTGAGCAGCGACGGCGGCGGCGGCCGCGTTGACCACGCAGCGCGTGAGCTTCCCGCCGAAGCCTCCGCCCACGCGCTGCACTTGAACGATAACTTGGTTGTACTTGACGTTCAAGACGGACGCGACCTGCTGCTGCGTGAACGTAGGGAACTGCGACGACGTTTCCACGAGGAACACGCCGCCTTCCAGAACCGAGGCGACCGAGACCTGCGGCTCCATGTAGAAATGCTTCTGCGAGCCGAGCAGCATGGTCCCCGAGAGCGTGTGATGGCACTCTTTCAGCTTTTGCTCGACGTTGTCGTCGCCCACTTGGACGGGGTCAGGCCGACCAAGCGTGCCCGCCTCGACCGCCATGTCGATGTCGACGATGGGCATGCTCGCTGTCTGGCCGTGCCACAGCTCATCGGCCAACACGGCCCCATACTCGACGACGCAGCACGCCACGGCCGCTTCAGCCACTTCGGGCGACGTTGCAAGAACCAACGCGATCGGAGCACCGATGCAGCGCACCACACCACCAACGGGAACAAACAAAAGCTCCTCCTTCTGTCCCGAGGAGATGTCGTTTGCACCGCGAATATCAGCGGCCGTGATGATGTCAACGACACCCTCCATGGATCGAGTCTTGCTGTCGTTGTCGATGCTCACAAGCGTAGCGAGCGCCGAGCGACTGTACAAGATCGACCCATAGAGCGCGCTGGAAGGGAGCTCCTTGTCTGCGGTGTATCCGGCCTCGCCAGACACCTGCAGCTTCGCGCCGATCTTGGGAATTGCCTGGGACACTGGCGTGGTGGCGTCGCTGGGCTTGAATGACCGCGTGCCAGAGGAGACGCCGCGCGCCAGTTTGGCCGAGGCCGACACCAGCGAAGGGTCCGAGAGATCTTTGTCTGCGATGCTGGCGAGAAACGACTTGTAGAGCAGATTTTTCATCACCGACAGACGAAAGGCAGGAGACCCGAACGCGTCGCTCGGGCCGATCGCCTTAAGCTCGCTCTCCAAGTGGCCCATCGCGTCGCTCAGCGTCTGCTGCGTCACAACTCGTCCTTTGAGGAACTTTTCGGTGAGCACAAAGCGCGCCGGATGCGTGCAGACGCCACCAAACACGATCCGCGCGTCCACACAGACGCGGGGCGTCTGGTCCACGCGGGTGGAGATCCAGATCGCGCAGTTGACGTGCGAGTGCGCGTTCTGCGCGCGCTGCGCGACCTTGTAGCAGCTCAGCTGCTGCCGTTTCCCGCTCTGCGCCAACGACGACGACGTGGCTTGGAACAGCGGTAGCTGCATTGCGACAATCACCGTAAAATCGGACCCGGGCTTGGCCAGGAACGCGTCAATCGCCACGTTTTCTTGTCGCTCGAGCTGTTCGTTCAGCAGCGTCAGCGTGGCGCCGATACCCATGAGCCCCACCGCGATGTCCGAGACGAACGACGGGTGCTCGCGACAGAGACTCAGGTTGCCCGCCCACGTGCCCGAGTTGCGCACCTGGTTGTTGGCCACGCGCTGCAGAAGCGATGCCAGCTCGTGGAAGGCGCTGTGGTCGTAGTCGTCGCTGTCAAAGCGGGTGAGAAACGCCACCAGGGTGTTGATGGTCACGGCCGCGCCGACGACCACGCAGTTGTGCGTCTCGCGCACCTCGAGCGTCTTGAGCTCACTGATATAGTTGACCTCCACCTGCACCGTGGTCTCGGTCGCGCGGTTGTACGGCGCCGTACCGTTGTAGTACTTGCTGACGCCGTGCGCGGTGCGGCCGCCGACGAGCGCGATCTGCGCGAGACAGTTCTCGTCCAACACCGTCTTGAGCTGCGCGAGCGAGAGCGGGCGGTACCACTTGTTCGTGGTCTTCCCATCGCGGTCCAGAGCCTCGATCTTGAGCGGTTGCGGCTTGAAATTGACGATAAATTCGGACGGGTCCACGTCGCGAGTCGCGTCGTACGGCGCAGGACGAGGCTTGCGCGGCAGCAGATCCTCCAGCTCGAGGTACGAGCCGCAGCGCGAGGCCTGGTCGTGGCCGCACTTGGCCTCGCAGATCGCCTTCTTGCCGGTCTCCACACTGTCCACCAACAACCAGTCGTCCAGGTGGTCGCAGTTGTCCAGCGCCTCGTGTACGTCGTCGCGCCACCGCGTTGGCGGCAGCGTCCACGTTGGCAGCTCCTCGTACGTGAGCCGTAGAGCTGATGCGTCGTCGTCACCACGCTCCATCGCCATCGCAGCGTCGTTGTCGGCGCGCGCAAAGGGGTGAAAGGCCTCGAAAATGGGCCGGTAGCCCGTGCAGCGGCAGAGGTTGCCGTCGAAGTGGTCCTCGATCTCGCGCGCAGTGCGCGTCCTGGTCTGGCGCACGAGCTCGTACATGCTCATGACCATCCCGGGCGAGCAGAAGCCGCACTGCGAGCCGTTGGCGTCCGCCAGCCGCTGCTGCACGGCGTGCAGTCCGGTTCGCGTCGAGCCGACGCCTTCGACCGTGATCACCTCGACGCCGTCGAGCGCGCAGACGGGGAACAGACACGCGTTGACGGCGCGGAACACGACATCGCTGCTCTCTCTCTCGCCGCTGGACGCGAACGGCAGTCGCTCCAGCGGGCGGTGGCAGAGCACGACCGTGCAGGCACCGCAGCCGCCTTCGCCGCACGAGAGTTTGGTGCCGGTGAGTCGGGCCTCGTCGCGCAGGTACGAGATGAGCGTGGTATTTGGGTGCGGCTGCCGCAGCGTCACGCGGACACCGTTGAGCGAGAACTCGACGGTGTCGCCCCATGCGACGTCCATCACCGGCGGCGCCATCGTTGGCGATGGCGATGGTGTTGGCGTTGGCGTTGGCGTTGATGGCGTGGTCGACGGTCTTCGAAGAACACTTCCAGGGGGAGAATTTGACATGGATCATTTTTATCGAACCCGCAGAACGCGGAATGATGGTAAACAAAATCCGATCCTTCCCACGCGGTTCAAGCAACAAGACGGTTCACTGGACTGGATTGGTGCACCTGAACCGGCCCCATGCCCAGTGTAACCCTTCAGTTAGACTACTCTGCGACGTGGAGCGGAAATCGCAATGCTGGCACTGGAGCTCCAGGCTAGCGGTGGGCTTGTCGCCGCGTTCTTGTCCACCAGCGAGCGCAAGAAGCTGCGCTGTGTGTGCCGGAGATGGTATTTCACGTCCGTGTGGATACAGTACGCTGACGACGCCGTGTGGTCACGGAGATCGCCGCTCAAGCTCTTAAGTCCTCGTTTCCACCACGTGTGGACCCACTTCGTTAAGGCGAGAAACGACGCCGTGGTCAAACTCATCACGGCGTCGCTGCCTGAAGTGTCCAGAGAAGACACGTACGCGCTCAAGATCGGGCTGTGCGAATCGACCAATACGGGCATTCGCCCAACTTTTGACAACGCGCGCGCTCGCACGGGGTACACGATAGACAACATCAACCGCTGCATCAACTTCCCGGGTCTTCTGCTCTCGCGCGAAATGTGCGAGTTGCGATCCAGAATATTTGGCTGCGACGCCAGGAAGAAGCACTGGCAGCTCGCGCTTTACGGCGGCGGACCAGGTTTCGACGCCGTGGGGTTCTGCTATCTGCTGGAATTTCTTCGCGTGAGAGATGTGTCCATTCACACGAACGTGTACGACAACGAGTCTGGCTGGGAGGATGCGGTCACGAGCATGGATACAGCGCTCCAGACGCTTGGCTATTGCAACGCTACCTGGTCGTTCAAGCCGTGCGACATCACTGAAGATTTCGACTCGGCAATCAACGCTGGTGTTGGAGCCGACGCCGCGTCCACCGACCTCTTCCTGTTCTCTTTCGTGTGTGTGGAGAACTTCCGCCTTCTACGGGACACAAATTTTGTGTTTTTGCGATCACTGTTCCACGGCGCCAGCATCGGGACGACGTTCGCCTTCACGGACTCGACTCATCGGCTCTGGCCAATAATCTGGGATGTGGCACGCGAAATTGCCACATTTCGGATCTGTGTTCCGTACGTACGTGGATGCCACAATGTCCTCGTGCTGACGAAGCTGCCCGATTATCAGGATCCATCGACATTGCTATTCTACCAAGACGCCGTTGACAAGCTGAGCACATTCTCCAAACATCTCAACCTGCAGCTCAAATACCTCGGTCTGTGACATTACAATTTGTGACAGCTATTTCCGTTCTACCTTTGATTCCCCAAATAGAAGAGTTGTATAACCGGTTTCAAGACAGTCTGCGTTTTCGTAACCCTTTTGCGTACCCCAGTCTAAAGTACGGTCTAACCAGAACGTCGGGAGACACGACACGGCTGTGTGAACGAGTGAGCTGGTGCTGTTACAGAATTGGGTTGCGTGTGGTGCAGATAGACGGCGAGCTTTTTTCAGCCGGCGTAGGATTCACGCAGCAAGGACGAACGCACACACCCGCCGACTCAGAACCCGCGAACGACCAGCGTTAGCACCGCATCTCAGTTGCACGCCGCGTGCGAAAATGTACGTCCGCCCATTAGTCCGCGAAGCCAACGGTGACGTCAGTGGAGGGGAGACGAGGAGAAGGAACCACTTGGAGGGGGATGTCTGCCGCGCCTCCCTCATTGCACGTCTAACCACGCGATTAGTCCCCGGAAAGGTCAAAACTGACGATTCTTTCGCTATGCTGGTTAGACTAGATTAAAACAGAAAAAAAAGCAAGATGACGCTCGTGGAGGTGCCGACCGCGGACGAACGCGAGCTGTCCCAGCAGCAAGTGTACATGCAGGTGATCCACAAGATGCTCACGGACGAGCACCGCCACGGCGCCGAGCCGTCCATCAATACGGCCATGGTCAACGTGCTCAGCGACGACCTGGCGTGCGCCGTCTTCCTCAGCTACATCACGCGCGTGGACGGCCACGACGTCCAGAAGCACGCGGTGCTGGACGGGCCGCAACCCATCGACTCGTCCGAGTCTGAGTCCGCGCCGCCGCCGCCGCCACCGCAAGAAAGCGAGGCGGACGGCGAGGCGTCGACCGCCGTTATGGCCTCGTACCGCGCGACCATGCTGCTGACCAACGACGACACGAGCGAGGCGCTGCTCACGTTTCTGGGCAAGAAGAGCAAGCTCATCGCCAAGTGCATGTTCCCGATCTTCCAGAAGAACGCGCGCGGGCTGCTGCGCCACGGCTGCCGCGTCATCGACCACCTCATGCGACTGTATCTGGACGACGTCTACGAGGTGCTCGGCCGCAGCCCCGCGACCGCCGGACGCTACGTCGGCGCGATGCTCGAGCGCATCGAGGATGCGTCCGTGTGCGAGGTGTTCCTCACGCTCATCTGCAAGCCGCACAACGCCAACCTGCTGCGCTTCTACGCCTCGACGCCGCAGAAAAAGTGGCAGTTTTACCGCGCGCTCTCGGACTGGAAAGTGCTGCTCGTGCTCGCCGAGCACGTGTACGGCGACGGCTACTCTGAGATCCATAACATCGCGGCCGCCGACGCGTTCGTCGAGCTCGTGGACCGACTCTCGGCCGATGAGAACGGCGCGATCCTGCTGCAGCCGGCCGCTTACTGTCCCGAGCTGCTGGAAGGACTCATCCACGTGGTCGTCGACACGAACAAGACCACGTCGCGTAGCCAGGGGCAGCGCACGGCAGCGATGAAGTGTGTACTGCGACTGCTGCAGCGCAGCATCCTGGACAAGGTGCAGGGCCCGCCGACGAGCCCGTACCAGTCGTTTGGATCCACGGTCGTGAACCTCGTGCCGAACCAGCTCGTGTCCCTGCGCACCCAGATCTTTGAGCTGGCCGAGAAGGACATGGGCAAGATGCTGCGGTATCTGATCGACAAGTACCAGGACCAGCAGAACATCGAGATGGACTTGGCGTCGCCCGACAAACCGCTGCCCGAAAGCGCGGTGCGCCACACTGCGTACGTGGTCAAAGTGCCGTTCACGGAATTCCGCCTGATGCTCGTGGACGCGTTGGTTGAGATCGTCGCCCACAATCCAAGCACGCTAAGTCAACACTTTGACGCCAACGTCTGGCGTGTCTTGCTCGCGTGGTTTTTCGAGTACTCCCACAACAATCTCTACCACGCCGCGTTCTACCAGCTCGTGTTCATCGCGCTGCGAACCGACAACCAAGTGACACTGGAAATTCTGATCAAGAAACTCAAGCTGGTAACGACGCTGATCGAGTACTACCGCGACGAGTCGGTCAACTCGAGCAACAAGGGGTTTATCCTCCAGTGCTGCAACGCAATCCGCCTGCAAGCCGCGTCGCAGTCGCCCGACGCGTTTCTGCGGAATTTCCTCAAGTCGCACACGACATGGCGCGGGTTTGAGCCCGAACTGCGCGCTCAGACGGCGCGGATTTGCAATCACGGACTTGGCTTCACTGTACCACAGTCGATGCGACCGGGAAGCATGTACCAGCGAGACACATGGCAGACAATTGGCGAAAGCAAGGGTATCGACCATGGCTCTGAGTACGCTCGGTCTCTTGGCTTTGTGGACGATGTCGCGTGGCCTGAGGACCACGACGGAGACGAGCTGTCCTCCAAGAAGAAAAAGAAGAAGAAGGGAAAGAAAAAGGCGCATGGTGGCGGAAGCGCCAACGGAGCGGCGACCGGTGACGAGGATGAGAATGACGAGGTGTCGTCTGTTGCTTCCAGTTCGGACAATGTTCACATTAGCGAGAATGGCATCAAGTCGACACACGGAAACGACTCGCATAACGATGCTGGATTTGCCCACGAGAATGGAAACGGTGATGATATCGGTTCCAAGAAGAGCAAAAACAAGAAGAAGAAGAAGGGCAAGAAGTAGACAGGCACCTCGCATGCACGCTCTGATTGTGCAGCCGCGTCCACTGAGATGGCTGGCATCGAGTCTTCAGTCACTACGTGCGGCCACCGGAAGAGTGTGCATGCGTCAGGCAGATAGTGTAGACAGGACAGGAGGCAGACAGGCAAGGTAGCAACGTAGGAACAACGTTTTGTAGGCATAAACGAAGCACAACATTTCTATCGGAACAGGTCACCGCCAGGCGGCGGCGCGACCGCTTTCGCTCATGTCTTCGAGGATATCGACGCTCTTGACACTGGACACCGCAAAGCGAAACTGCGGAGGTGTTGCGAGCACGTCGATACTGAAATCCGGCGTGATGAGCTGATACCGGTCGGTGAGGCGCACGCCGATCGCGCAAAATGCGGCGAGCATCGCTGTCACGTGCCACAAGCTGTGCAGAATCCAGTAGTTGGACGCCGAAGCAGTGAACCAGCATGTAAGCGCGATTGTCAGAAGAACGAGGCCTGCGATTCCGAAACGGCGGTCGAAGTTGTGGCTGTGGAAGAGGAAGGATCGGAGTGCGCTTTGGTATTAAATGATCACGATAAATTAGCAACCGATGATATATGGAGAAAAGCGAGCAGCGCAAACGCACATTAACTTGCCGAGTCCCATTCTTTGCGAGCCCACAACGACCTGAGAGAGCAATTGAGTGATTGAATGTGAGGATACAACACACGTCCAATAGTAGCAGTGGTAACAGTGGGCGATGACGCACATAGTAGGCAATCGCCAGGGAAAATTGGATGCCGCAGATGCCGGCAAGAACAACCCACGCGAGCTGTGAGGTCGGATTGTCCTCTGTCGTCAGCAGGATCATCGAGAGGAGGTAGAAGATAAGCAGACCGGCCTGGCAAAATGAGGAAAGATCGTTCCGTTTAGATAGACAGAAGGGCCATTAGAAAACTCATACCACAGTAGTTCCGCACCTTGAGTTGGCTTCTTGCTCCCGAGAGATGCACGACAAGCACTGCGATCATGTTGAAAGAGAGCGCGAAATCAAAGTGGTGGAGATCGCGGAAGCGCAGGACGCAGAACACGTCAAAGTCGCACGCGTGGTAGAGTGTGGAAATAGCACCGGTGGCCGAGAAGAGAATGGTCTCGGCTGCGAAAGCGAAGAAACATGGTAATTGGCAAATTTTGAGCTGACAAGGACATCCGGCGTACCCATACCAAAGAGGTGCCGTCGACAGGTGAGCCAGACGGCCGGTAGGATGGCGACGTTTGAGAACATCGTGAAGAAGACCTGCGTCGCTCGATACATGCGATCCACTGAGACCGAGTCACATTGCTCGCCCGCGAACCCGTATTCGCACGCGCATGAGCTGATACTTGAGCCGGAGGCAGTGAGCAAGACGCGGCATCTGCCGTGGGAACTACAGGTGGCCTGCTGTGCTCGGTCGGGGCAAGCAAAGGTGAGAAGCGACGTGTTGACAACTGCACGGACGCCCTCAGAATCGCTCAATCCGCTGTTCGTTCGGTCGGCGACTAGAAGTATCTGCCAACTACCAATCTTCGGATACAGAATCGGAGTCCACGTGAAGATCTGTATCTCCACACTCGAATTTGTCGATCCGGTGCCGCTGTCGTTGGTAGACTTGGAGCGCGTGGCATCACTGGATCTAAATTGATAGTCGAACCGATTCGGGGTCGGGTATCCACCAACGCGAGCGAGAATCTGGAAGCTGGAGAGATTGCCACTCAATTCCACTTGAAGCTGGATATAGGCACCTGCGAAGAGCGTGTCGACCTCCGCATCGTAGAGAACCGCGAGCTGCTGGCTCGTGTTGGAGTCAAGACTGACAAGTTGATTGCTGGAGAAGGAGGCGTCCAGTAGTTGATCGATTTCTTGAGCTGACTCGCGATTCAGCTCGAGTTTCACGGTCGCCTTGACAGTGCAAGAATCAATCTCGTCGGCTTTGACGACTGCACCACTGCCGCCCACGCCATCTTCAACGCGAGAGCAATTCATCGAGTCAAGACTGGCTTCGAATGCAAACGCTGCCCCGGCGTTGGTCGCGCAGGTGGTGTTATCGGTCAAATTGCCAGTGATGATCACCGTCCATCGGCTGAAAGTAAACATTATCGGATGTCAGAACTGGCAGATCAGCGGAGAACAGTTTGGACATGGGTTTCCGATGCTAAATTCGCTCACCCTGTTGGTGGTGTGGTGAAGCGTATCCATGCAGTTCGGAAGCCGGCTCCTGGCGCTATCGACGCCGACTGAACCAGCCCCGTGGGGTCCTCGATGTCCAGTCTCGGGCAGTCGGTCAGGTTGTGGAATGTTGCGAAGACCGTCATGCGAAAGCCGGCAGCAAACGTCGTCGACAGCTGTACGACCCAACAACGACGGATGAGCTACTATAGTTCAGTTTAGTTCGACCCAATGAGGAGATCAACGGTGGGTGGCTCACCTGGAGCGTCAAGTCCCAGTGCGGCTGGTCCATGGGGAAACTGTACCGAAGTGTTGGTCGAACCGAGTCGACGCAGCCTCCGTGGATGCGGCTCGCGGCTTTGTAGTAGTCTCCGGAGAACACTGAATTACGATTTGATGGAGGCGGCGCGATTGCCAGCGCAGCTGAGGTCGCCCCCTCACAGGGGTCGACTTTGGTGTTGGTGTCACTTATGACAAATGGTCTGCGCGACGTCGCGTATGTGAGATTGAGCGCGTACTGCGTGCTCGGGCGGGAGCCAACGAATGCCGGCGCCGAGCCGTAGAGCAGACCGCCGCTGAGTCGGAGGAAATAGCGACCAGTCTAGGCACAACACAACCACTCGGTCAGAATAGCCAACGCAATGAAAAGAGGCATGGCCAACGAGGGGGCGTACGCGAAGCTGTTCCACGACCACGCTGCCGTCTTCTTCTCGACTGGCGACCACACGCTGGTCGTGGTGCGCCTCGGTCGGGATGGAACCGTACTGGAGCAAAAGTTCCAGCGCTGAGTCGCAGTTGCTGTGACAGCCGTCGTCCTCGTTCCTCGGTTGGACCCACGACAGGTCCACCCGCACCTCCGCCACGTCGTCATTCACGAAGAAGTCGAAGTACTCGATGTCGTCGGAACGGATCTTGCCGTGCTGGATGGAAATCATTTTTTTGTTTTTGTTTTGTTCCCATGGGTCAGAACCAAAGCCATATTACAAGATATCGGTCGGCACGTACAAGTACGTCGTTCCAGCGCCGATACGCTCGGACCGTCAGCGCTTCCGCCACAACCGCGACTGCGAACAGCACGAGGAGAACAGCGCATCGAGAGGAGCGCGGCATGACGGAAAAACTGACCACTCGCGAGCACAGGAATCGCATTCGTCTCGCGCTGAGTTTGAGCCATATCCGCTGTAGAATTCTTCCATCCGTCCCCACAGTTTTTTTTGTTCCGACGAGCGAGCATGTTCGCAGAGTGATCTGTGGCGAAACAGTTTCATTGCTGCTTTAAGATAGTCTACTGATATAAGAGGATCCGATTGAAATGGAACCTAATATTTGACAGCAACAAAAGCAGACACGAAAATATTCTAATATCCAACACTGAAATCTAAGAAGTGTGACCAGCAAACTATCCTTCAGGTTGCCTCAAACTTCCTCACTGGCGGTGCAGTCGGTGACAGTCGTCTCCTTCTCGCTGGAGATCGTGATCGTCTTACTAGCGCCCGCCAAGTTCTTGAGTCCCAGCGACGGCTGCATAGTAGTATAGTTGGGGGCGAGCACATCAATACCTGTGCCTGGCGCGATCATCTTGTAGCGGTCGTTGCGGCGGAAGCCAACAAGGCACACAGCCGCGAGCATCGCACCCATGTGCCAGATACTGTGGATCTGTCGTCAGCGCATGCAAGACGCCTCGTCAGGATTCAGAGCTAGAACACTTTCGTGGAATCAGCGCAAACGTACGATCCAGTAGTTGGTGGGCGACGATGTGAACCAGCAGCCGAGCGCCGAGATCCACAAGACGAGCCCTACGGCACCGTAGCGCGGCTCAAAATTGTCGCTGTGGAACAAAAATGCCTTGCATGCACTGTCACACCAGCCGACCGAGTTTTATTAATGTGAGTGCATGCGAAGAACAAAAATAAAACAGATTGCTCCACGCACGCCATCTTGCCGAGCCCCATGCGCTGCGCACCCAGTACAAACTGTCACACCAGCAAAACTGAGCGGACGTTGAGCTCCCAAGCACACACACATACCGAAAACGTACATAGTAGACGAGCGTGACGGAGAACTGGAGCACGCAGAGCGCTCCGATGAGCACCCAGTTGGACATGGACGTGGCTTGGCGGGTCGCGAGGACGATCGTCAGCACGAGCAAGAACACCTGGATCCCGGCCTACAATGTTGAGATCACCAGTCAGCTCAAAGCCGAGTTTTTGTTTTCGTTCGGCCATTGGAAAAGCAAACTTGCGACTACCTTTGCCTGCTTGCGGGCGCCCGAGAAGTGGACGGAGAGCAGCATGATCATGTTGAACGAAAGCGCGAAGTCCATCTGCTGGAGGAATTTGTACGGAAACAGACACGTGAGCTCCACGTCGCACGCGTGGTACACTGCCGACGTGAGCCCCGTCAGGAAGAACAGCACGCTCTCGACTATTAGAAAAACACACACAAATGAGATCTCAGCTCCAGCCAGCCAGCCATCAAACCGGGCAGGAGAGTGGGACGTACGGAACAGTTTGCGGCGGCAGCAGAGCAGAGTCACGGGCAGGATCGCGGCGTTGGAGAAAATGAGCAGGAAGATCTGGTGGTTGCGGAACGATTCGTCGAGCGTGCGCAAGTCGCACTGCTCGCCGCCAAAGCCGTAGTGGCACGAGCACGCGCCGTAGCTGAGCCCCTGGTACGTCTCAGTCAGCTCGCAGCTGCCGTGGCCGCTGCAGGCCGTGTCTTCCGGACACGCGTACGAGTGGAGAGACACGTCGACCGCCCAGAAGCTGCCGTTGGACGTGCTCTGTCCGGGCAGCACAGTGAGGGCACCGTCGGCCACGACGACCAAGTGCCAGGTGCCCACGCGCGGGAACACCACGGGCGGCCACGTGTACTGCTGCACCTCAAACGCCCAGTCGCTCGACGTGTTGTCGGCGCGCGTGGCCTCACTGGCGCCGCTGGAGTTGAACTGGTAGTCAAACTGGGTCGGCGTCGGGTACCCGTCGACGCGCGCGTACACTTGGAACGACTTGACATTGGCGGTCACGAGCGCCTCCACCACGAGATTGGCGCCCGCGTACAGCTTGGGGACCTTGGCGACGTACCCGGCGACAGGCTGGGTCGTGCCGGCCGTGAGCGCCTTACCCCCGCCAAGAACGGGCTCTTCCGCCTCAAAGTCCGTGTCGAGCACCACGTGGTTGTCTTTGAACGGCTTGTAGCGGATCTCGCTCAGCGGCGTGAACACCACGGAGCAGAGATCCACGGGCGAGAGGTTGGCGTCGCTGGACGTGATCATGGCGCCATCCATCTGGCTGCAGTCGCGCGAGTGCCGGGCTGTGAACTGGAACTGGACGCCAGACGTGCTCTTACAGGACGAGCCGCGCGAGACGTCGCCAGTGACCATCACGAGCCAGGGGCTGCGGGCAAACCAGGCCAGCTAGTATGAGACCACCAGCCAAACACACCACTAGACGCTGAAGTGGTTTTGCACGTACCCAGTGCGGGGTGCGAGGAAGCGCAGGTCGACCGACCGCTCGCCGTCTCCCTTGGCCACTGTCGCGCGCTTCGACTCGTTGCCGGCTCGGAGGGTCACGACGTCGCGCAGATTGGCGCCGGCCGCGATTGAAAGATCAAATCTGGATGACGTGGTCAGCTGCACGCAGCAAACAAACTAAATTGTTAGTCGAAGAAGCGGACAGGAACACCATGCTCGTGGACTGTCCTGGCCGTACAGTGAGCGTGAGATCCCACTCAGCCGCGGGAATGTCGAGCGAGTAGTAGATCACAGTGCTGGCGCTGTCGATGCAGCCGCTGGTGATGCGATCGCCCGGGAAATAGTCGGCCATCGTGAGCGTCGACGGCGTGATCACCGCCTGGGCCGGGAGGAGGGGGGTCATGCACTTGGCGCCCACGCGCGTGGCGTCCGTGCAGCCGTAGTAGTAGACGTTGAGGAAGTAGAAGAGCGGCCGGTAGGTGCCGACGAATGCGATGAGCGAGCTGTAGAGCCGCTCGCCGACCAGCGCGACGAAGTAGCGGCCCACTCGCAGGTTGTCGATCTTGGCCGAGTAGTATGTGGCCGTGGCATTGAGGAAGAGCCGCTGGTCGAAGTCGCTCGTGGTGGGGAACGACCCGTACTTGATAAGCATCGTCGGGCCTTTCATGTCGCCCAACGGCCCGCGGTCAAAGGTGAGGAACACGCGGAACGCGTCCTCGGAGACTTCGAAGTCAAAGTACTCGACGCCGTCGTGGCGCACTTTGCCATACTATGTAACATTTCAGCACCAAGAGAGCGATTGGTCTCCAGCTGCGCGAACAACCACCTTCGATCCGTTCCACGTACCACAAATTCTCTCCACTCGCGGATGGCTGGTGTCGGGTCCGCTGACACTAGCGGCGTCCAGGCCACTTGCAGAGCGAGCAGCAGCGCGCTCAGCAGCAGCGCGAGGCGGATCATGGCAGTCCGTTCTGCGTTACTTTTGCGTCTCACTGGGACTCACTGGCTGGATTCGCGACTGCCGCTTGTGTGTAACGCGGCCTTCGATTCGAGCATAGGGGGGGAAGAGGCTGGTGTTCTTGGTGGGATTGTGTGGATTCGTCGCAGCCCACTTGATGGTCTGTGGGTGGCAATGTGACTCTTGTCTACTCGAAAGGGCACAGGACGGTACCGCCCGAAGAAACCGCCCGAGAAAGATTGCCTGATTCGGGAGCAGGGAAGGAGCTGCCGCCGCAGAAAGCCGTTTCGTTGGTTCTTCTTCTTTTTCCGCCGCCCTGTTCTCGAGTCCAACGTGACCATCACCAGGCTGGGCGTCGTGCACCAACACTGCGAAACTGTGGACAGGATGACCCACCGACTTTTCGTGTGCTCTTTACTGCTACCATCTTGGCGATCCGCCAGCATAACGTTAGCAGAGCAGCTCGGCCGCCGTTTCGCCGCAGCGAAAGCTGTTGGGTTCCTCTCTCTCCTGTGTGGTTTTTGAAGCGTGACTGAAACGACACGTCGGGTGGTTGTGACGGTCAATGGGCCACTGATGGTTCTGTTCGCATCCGCGAAGGGCGCGTTTCACACACAATGGGTAGCCAGGCGTCGTCGCCGGCGCGCGGCACCGTGGTCGGCCACATGGACATCCACGACCTACCCGATGCGTCGCCGCACGCGCACGCTGTCGGCCGTCAGGACAGCAGCCGCGACGTGACCGCGACGCCCACGACCAATGAGTCGCGCGAGAGCGAACCGCCGTCGCCGTCCAGGCTGCGGCTCGTCAAGCCGACGACCACGACCACACGGCCTCACCACTTGACGCTCGCGATCAACGACCACGAGAACGGAGCTATTGGCTTGGGATCCCCTGTCAAGTCACCGCTATTGCCTCCGTACTCGCCGCGCAACGACGCGCAACTGGGCGGGTACCCGCCCGACTGCGGCTCGGCCGAGCACAAGTACCTGTCGTTCGCCAAAGTGGTCCACGAGCGCGGACAGACCCATCCGATGAGCTTCTCGACCGTCGAGGTGGACGCCGTGGGGAACCCCGTGCCGGAGGCATACCCGCTCTCGACCGACTTTGGCGCGCACGCGTTCCACCGGCTGCCCACCGACTCGTTCGTGCTGAGCCAGTACGGCCTGGGCATGACGCTCTACTTCAAGTACCTCAAAGTCATGACCTGGCTCTTCTTCCTTCTCGTACTGCTCAGCGCGCCGGCGCTGCTGGTGTACACCGCCGCCGGCGCGCAGTCTCTGACTGAGTTCAAGTCGCTCGTGCGACAGGACCTGCCAGCCGTGCTGGGCATGACCACGATCGGCCATCTGCGCGACTCGAGCAGCACGTGCGACCAGGTGCTCGAAGGCAACGTGCTCTCGCTCGCGTGCCCCGCGGGCGAGCTCGGCTTCCTCAAGGCCGTTTACTCCGCCCACGACACCCAGGGCTCCTGCTCCTGCCCCGAGGTCAACAAGGTCGCTGAGGGGAACGGCCTCTGCCGCGGGCAGTCCATCCGGTCGTGCTCCAATGGAAACGACTGTACCAGACTCTGCCCGGCCGACGGCTACGGCTGCTTCCTGGGCGTCCACCCCGTCTCCAAGTGGGCGTGTTGCGCGCATATGTTGGATCCAGCGACGCACAAGCCCAACTTTGACGCAATGCGCGTCCGCGCGACCCGCGGCTGCGACTCGACCAGCATGCAGACGATCGTGGACGGCCTCTGCCTCGGCAAGAAGAGCTGCTCGTTCAACGTGAGCGAGGCGCTGAGCTACAAGTGGAAGATCGACGCCGCCACGGGCGCGACGTGCCCGCACCAGTACACGACGGGCGAGACCTGCGAGACGAGCATCCAGAACGAGAGCGACTTTTCTCAGTGCGGCGCCGACGTGCGACGTGGGCTCCTCGTGTACGCACGCTGCTTTACGACGCGCATCGACTTCTCCAAGGAGGGGAGTCTGCAGATCATCGGCTGGGACTCGATCAGCGTACGATAGGCGGTTGGTTGGTTTGCTTCATCCGAGAGAGACGCTTGAGCTAACCCCTTTTGCATGTGTGTGTGTGTGTGTGTATGTGTGTGGCAGCGCAAAGACTTTCTCGGGCTCGCGGTGGGCTGCGACATCGCGTGCAGCGTGTGCTTTTTCTGCATCGTGCTCTGGATGAAGAACAAAGAGAAGGAGAACGTGGCGCGCATCAGCAAAGACCAGATCAAAGCCATGGACTACACGGTCCAGCTCATGCACGTACCGAAGCACGACGACGTCGAGCTGCTGCGCCAGGAGGTGAGGGCTATGGTTCTCGCTATTCTTTCCGCGACGAAATGTGTAAATTAACCGCTTTCAACATGTGCTTACAGATCAAATCCCATTTGGAGAATTTACTCTCGGACGCGCCTCGCTTCGCCAAGGATCTCGAGCGCGTACGCATCGCCGACGTTCAGTTTGGGAAGAGCTCGTCGAGCCACTTGGAGCTGCTGCGCGAGCGCGGCGTGGTCGTGCGCAAGCTCGAGGTCGCGCAGCAGCGGCTCGAAAAGGTTAAGTTGCTCGAGAGCCGGCTAGCGGCGTGGTCATTCAAGCGCAAGCTCAAAAGCGCGAGCAAGATCGCGGCCAAGTTGGAGCGGAGGCTGCAACGCCGCACTATGCGGCTGGAGCGCTGGCAGCGTACGAACCAGGCGACGCACGTGGGCGGCAAGGGTGGCACGATGGCCATCACGGCGTTTGTCACGTTTGAGGAGGAAGAAGGCTTCCACCGGTGCCTCGCCGAGTACCCGGACCTGGGCTTCTTCTACCGGCTCTTCCAGCCCTCGCGCAAGCGTCTCTGCGGCAAACGCTTGCGCTTCCAACCGGCGCCGGACCCGACGGACATCGTGTGGGAGAACCTTCACCACCCGTATATTGAGCGCCTGCTTCGCCAAGTGGTACGTTCGCTGGTTCTTCTTCTCCACAGGAATCAGTGGGCTTGGTTCGCTAATAATCAGTGGATAGATCGTTGCGCTCGTGACGCTCACCGTGCTCTTTGTGAGCTTCCTTTTGATCTTGCTGGCCAAGCTGCTGAAGACCAGGCTCGAGCGGCAGTTCGGGCGCCCGAGCAGCTGCCCCGTGGGCGTAACCAAGGACGAGGTCGTGGAGGACGAGATCCAGAAGCAAATCGGCGTCGTGCCCTACAAGGCGCTGGTCGAGTGCTACTGCAAGAGCGTGCTGGCCGAGCACTCGTACAGCTACATGACCAAAGAGACTTTCTACGACTCGACCACCAAGTCCGATCACTTGTACTGCCAGGTCTGGGCCACGTCGTTCCTCTCCACGCAGGCGTTGTCGTTCCTGTCCGTATTCATGGTCGTGTGCATCAACGTGTTCCTCGCGCGCATTTTCAACACGCTCGTGGCACTGGAGAAGCACCACACGCAGTCGGCTCAGGTGGTCTCGCGCGTCACCAAGGTTTTTCTCGCGCAATTTTGCAACACGGCGATCCTGCTCGTCATCATCAATGCTAACCTCGACTACTTCCTCGACGACCGCTCGGCCGGCTTTGGCCTGGGCTCACTGTCGATCTTCAACGGCAAGTACTCGGACTTTTCGCCCGGCTGGTACTCAGACGTCGGCGTCTCCCTCATGCTCACGATGGTCGTCAACACCTTCAGCCCGCACGCGTACGTCGTGATAAACTTCCTGTCTCTCCAGTGGAAGCGCTTTGCCGACCGAGGCTACTCGAGCGACTACTCACTCAGCAAGCAGGACACGCAGCGCGACCTGGAAGCGCTCTATCGCGGCCCCAAGTTTGACCTTGCGGCTCGATACGCGCAGAGTCTCACATCGATCTTCATCACGTATCTGGTGCGTACCATCTCAGAGTCTGGTGGGTCTCGTGGCTGGGACTAACACAAAATGGTGATGTGCCTGTGTGAGTGCAGTTCTCAGCGGGTATGCCGCTGCTCCATTTTGTGGGCTTGTTGGAGATGCTCACGACCTACTGGGCCGACAAATTCAGTACGTGTAGGTCACGTACCCGTTCCTCGCCAATGTGCCACTGACGCTGCTGCTCGTCGGTACAGCGTTCCTACGCATCGCTCGTGCGCCACCACTGTACGACGCCAAGGTCGCGGCCGCCGCTGGCTCGCTGCTGCCGTACGCCGTGGTCTTGCACTCGGTCGTCGCGATGTGGATGTTCTCCAACGAGATGATATTCCAATCGGTACGTTTGCACAGTCAGGCTCCTTTGTATATAGGCAGAAGCTCTGACTGACCACTTGGAAATGACTCCAGTCGAGCGACATCATCGAGCAGCTCGCGAGCGAGGACGTGATCGTGGGTGACGGCATCCCGTCCTTCAACGTCGAGCGCGGCCAGATCTTCGGTCGCATCGTGCGTCCGCAGGTGGTTGTGCTCTTTGGGTTTTTCGTCGCGTTTAGCGCTGTGTTGGTCGTTCGTGTGGTGCTCTTCGACTACTTCCCGTCATTCGTCAAGAGCTTCTGCCCGGTGCTCACGCGCTTCACACAGGAGACCAAAGCCGCGAAGAGCATCCCCAATTACTTCGACGCCATTCCGACCAACATCCTGCGCGACAAGCTCACGTCCATGCACGTCAAAGACGCGACGCGCGCCAAGTATGCAGAAGCGCTTAGTCGCCGCGGAGCGTCCGCTGACTCACCCAACAAGTCGCCGCGTCGCCGCAAGCGTCGCACAGTCTCGGCCGCGGAGCAGTACCTGGACCAGCGATGGATTGTGGGGTGTCCGTCTTATGGTACGTTGGAGTCGAACACGAAGTTGGCTTGGACTGCTTGGGTCATCTGACTGCTGTGGCTTGATACACTTGTAACTGTAGCAATCCAGGACAACAAGGAATACGTCGACGAGCTCGCGATCGACTCGTATCTGAGCGAAGGCGTGCCACTGGACCGTATCTTTTAGCTTCTTTTGGATTGAACTGGACCTGCGTCGAGCACAAAAAGAAATGGAAACATGTGAACAAATAAACAAACAAACAATAAAAGGACCGAGATTTGAGTAAAAATGCACGAGTCTTCATGTTTTCATGATTCGCACAGCGGTCTCCTTCACGCGAACTAGGAGCTGCATACAATGAATGGAGTCACTTTGAGATTTCGAGCTGTGAGCATTGTGTGGGGATGGTTGTTAGCTCACCTTGGAGTTAAAGCTGTACGCGATGGCGTTCATAGCGCCCTGTACGCGAAGAAAACAAACATCATCCACCAAAACTTAATTCGCCAGTCCTGCACAGTGACGATGCTTGCGCGTGAAGCCTCACCTGCAGTGGCGTGAAGAAGCTCATCAGATAGAGCATGACTCGGCTAAGCTCGTGTCCACTTGAGAAAGCCTGGCACATTTCGTTCTGAGGAAAAACGCTGGGCAGATGGAAATCACGGCGCTGAATTTTGGCCCACCTGGTACAGAAAAGCAAACGCTCCCCACACGATGGAGAGGAAGAAGACCCAGCAGTACCCTGTCATGCGGCGCCAGATGCGATCTTCCGTCGTGGTCGAGAAAACGTCGTTCTGTCGGGCACGCACCGTCAGTCACACATGATACACGACAAATATCCCTCCGAATCGAAGCACACCAATCCATAGAGCAGGGCAATGTACGTGACGAGGTTGTGGACGAATACAAACAGCACCGGAAGGTAGAACACGAAGAGCTGGACGTGGAAGCCCGTTTCGGACCACTCAAAGTGGCTCCACGATCGGAACCAGCACCAGGGACGACCACTCTCGCCGATGAGATCGAATCCACTCAGCTCCTGAGCGCCCAACTGAAGCACAGTCTACAAAAGCGACACAATAAGACGTCAATCGTGTGGCAATCAATACCACTAGCCATACAGGATACCACGCACCGTCGCTGGAACTCCCCATGCGATCAAGTGATACCGACGTTCGTAGAGTTCGGGATACTTGGATCGCCGCCCGAGAATCTGGTACAAGTGGAAGGCGAAGCACGCGGTCCAACTGTACGACGCCAGCAAGAAAAAGACGAGCAGGTAACTCTATCTCACGTGTCAGCCGCCAATCAGATCACATGAGCAGCAAACATCACGGATGCAAGAGCCACGGACCTGGGTGTGGCACAGTGGCCCTGCCTGTGTCGTTTGCATCGGCAGCCACAGCGTGAATAGCCAGGCGACAGACGCACCGGCATCTGCGAGATGGAGGCAGAAGAGCAGACGTCGCCCGCAACGTCGTGATTTTTGAAAGAGCAAGAATACCGCGAGCATCGTGACCGACGCGACTAGCGAGATTACACTGGCGATACCTACGAGCGTTCTTGCGGTTGCGAGCTCCGTCTCAGATGCGCTTACTAGCGCGCGGGCTTGAGCGTCCGCCATATCGTTTGGTTCCATAGTGCGTGGAGACCAGAAGAACCACCTGGTCAGTCGATTGATGGTGTCTTGGAGCTTCCGACTTCGCGACCTTTCGCGCACACGAAGATACAGCTGACAAACAGTTGTAAGGACAATCCAGATTAACTGTTGTGGAACGCAGAACCATCGTCACCACCATCACCTAGGTGTTTCCTCGATTCTTTTATCAGTCTATAGTTGCAGATTACATACTACAGTGCACTGTATCGTGCATATTGACGTCAACCATACCTCTATTTTCCCTTTCTGCCTTCTGGGATGATCTCCGCTTCCCTGGAGGTCACAAAAGTATTAGATTTTTTCCCACACGCGATTCGTATGGAAGTGGAGTTCTCACCATGGGTTGATGCGGCTATCCGAGCCGTCGTCTTCATCCCACACGACACGAAGAGCTTCCCAAGGCAGAAGCCCATTAGGGTCAAAGAGAAGACAGCCTGCGGTTACTCCTCCGTAGAACTCGCCTGGGAACCCCTTCGAATCTCTGAACAGCATCTTGAACTTCTCGCCGCACCGCCACGTTCGAGTCACGGCGGCTTCGTATCGCTGGATATCGACAACGAATTCTGGGAGCCGGTTCTCAAGACGAAGAATGATCTCCAACTCACTCTTCGACCTCGCGGCAGCATCAGTACGGCCACTCACACCTTCTCGAGTTTTAGTCAACGGAGGTGAAGCTTCGCCAGCAGGGTGAGAGACGGAACCGTTTGAATTTCCACTTGCAATTGCACTTCGATCACCGTCTTCACCTTCAGCCACTGCTTTTTCAGTAGCTCGCAGTTCTTTTTGAAATTTCTTCAAGAGCGCCTCGGTCATGTCGACTACATTTTTCGCGAGTGGAGGGAGCGACGGAAAACGACCCTCGCAAAACAGTTCACAGTTGCTCGCCACGAGTCGAATGTCAGCGAGAAATTGGTCGGATTTCGTGTACTGGTTGCGTTGCGCTTTGACTGTAACCTTGGACAGATCCATCGGGTTTGGAATAATTTCCTTGTACTCCGGAAAGTCACGATCAGAGACTGGTTCTAAAAAAGGACCGGCATCCGAGTGGAGCTTGACTTTGGCTACAATGCGTTGCAACACACGACCAAGTCGCTGAAGGGGGGAAGGTTGAGGGCACAAACTCGACCCTGGCGGTCGGGTCGTGACAATGTCAGCCACGTTGTCTTGCGGACGAAGAACGAGCAGTACATACGGGTCGCCGCCACCATTGTAGTATGAGGCGTCCACAACCTCGCACAACAGAGTCTGATGCATGATGGCCGAGTCACTTTTCCGCGTGAAGCGTTTCTTCTTCGCTTTTGCATCTTCCTTGAGAGCTTGGTTGTGCCCGTCCCCGAAGTACACCACATTCTTGCCAATCTCTGGAACGAAGTTTCTCGAATCCTTCGGGCGCAGCTTGAACCACTCTTTGCGGTCCAGACGCATCGACAAATCCATGAAAGCTTCGACGTTGATGCACTCGGCAAGAAAGAGATGGAGAAGGAACACCGCCTGAGATACTGTACACGAACCCTCCCAGGATAGGCGCCACTCTCGACGCTTCCGTTTCCACGTTGATCGAATCGAGTCTTCTCCCCCGCGAGATCCAACAATGGCAGCTTCAAGTTCGCCACAAATGTCTCGGAGCTGACGTGGCGATGTGGCTTCCTCAACCCGAGACCTCCACGAAACCGAACGATCCCACTCGGGCGAGGTAATCTTCGACGCCTGGACGTACTCGTGCATCCGGAGAAGCATGCGTTTCAAAACTATCACGTTCGGCGTATGCTCCTTCGCACTGAGAACAATTTTATCTACCGATTTGATACCCTCGCCAGGTAGAGGAAAGAGATTGACGATAAGAACTTGGTCACTTCCTCCGAACGAAGAACTTCTCAACCCGCTCGCCTCGCCCAGATCATGGATCAGTTCAGTCTTGATCTGAGTGAGTTTGCCGATCAGGTCAAGCTCCCTGACTCCCTTGGGATTGAGCCACTGAAGTAACGCCTCCAGATCTTCTTCTTTTGACAATGCAAAGAATTCTCCCGTATCGCTTCGCTCGATAAATAGTCGCTTTCTTGAGTCGTTGTCGAACACCCAATAGGAGTTGTGGAATCTGTCTTTGCCGAGAGACGATTCTCGCACGATAACCTGGAAGTAGATTTAGGTCAGTTAAAGCGTTGGGAAAATAATCACACGAGGATACATACTCCTTCCAACACCGCTTTCGTCTCTTCATCTAAAGCTCTGCGTTCGTCTTGGCACGCGGTCTCGGCTGCCACTTTGTCTGAGCGAAGATCCTCGTAAAATTTCGCGATAAACGGGTGTTCCTGCTTCACTGCGTCGGAAAAGTGGTTGTTTGCATTGGGCTCGATACCTTGATCAAGACAGGACTTTTTGAACGCTGCCTCTCGCTCACGACGATTTCTCTCCGCCTGCTTTCTTCGAGAATCAATCTCCCCGGCTTTTCGTCGGAATTCTCGATTTGCTTCGAACTCCCGTTCAGCTTGAGATTCGATATGGGCTCTACAAAGGAACATCGAATCAGCTTTGCTCCTTAGGGGAAGAAAGTCGCAGTGCATACCTAACGCTGCCAAGCTTCAAGAACTCGGAGCTCACCCAAGAGAGAGCACCAATCTTATGCGGCAGCGGCAGCTGCAGAGTTCACGAGTGAAGTTAGAAGCGAAGGGCACTCAGCATCATTTGCTACAGAATACGAACCTGGTAAAACTCGAACGAATACAACGAGTACATGATCTCGGTGAAACTCGGTCTTCTGTGGTCAGCAGCCTTTGAATCCTTCAGAGTGCGCGATATCTCTTCAGCAGCTTCACGCATTGCCTTGTTTGCTGCGATCCGCCCGTCAACGAGTCGTTGATAGTCCTGCTCAAAGACGTCTGACAGACCAAGCGCTGCTTTCCCGACTTCCGATTCCTCGCCATTGTAGAAAATTGCGTTGTCCCAAATGAGACGTACATCGGCAGCAAATGATTCGTGACCATCCACTCCTTCGTACACACCCGCATCCATCTTGCTCTTGACTGTTCCAAGATCCATCGGGTTCTTGATCACCTCCAAATAGTCTTCCAGTCCTTTCATCTTGGCATCCACGGGAGCGTTGAACGGAACCGAGTTGTTCTGCATGTAGAGAGTCTGTCGAACGATCTCACACCCGACAAGTGGTTCAATATTGCCAATGCTCGCATCCACACCGAGATCTTTCGCCATGAGCTGCCGAAGTATGTCCTGCCAGGTGATCGCATTGAGTAGCTCGATGTACGGGCGCTCGCAGATTCCATATGTGCGCTCGGCATTCACAAATAGGTCCGCAACTGTTGTGCTTCCTTCCACAACGAGATCGTCCATCGGCGACACGAACGTTTTTTCAGACAGGATGACCTCGATGAACGCCATGAAGATACGAATAAGAGAGATATGCGTTTCACCTTGCTCTTGCGAGGAGACACACGCCGCCAAGTCGTCAAGAGAAATCGGCTCCAGCCGGATGAAATCCTTGAACGTAGAGATAGTCTGCCAGACGACAATCAAATCACCCAGCAAGAAACCGTCCAGTCCACGCCACGGAGTGGTGACCACCGGCAGCAAGAGCGACGCTCGATCTTCATCTTCGCCCAGGAGTTCACTGTCTTCAATCGGATATCGTCGCTCCTCCTCCTTCATCTTCCGCTCTTCATCCTTTCTATCTTGAATTCGTCGCCGCTCTTCCTCCTGCTGCTGCCGCTTCTTTTGTTTTTCGTCCTCTCGTCGAATGCGCTTCTCTTCCCTTTCAGCTAGCTCCTTTTTCACGCGCTGTTCACGAGCTTTGTGAGCCTCATACATGCGCTGAAGCTGCCTGAAAAACATCGAGTCCATGTACGCTTCCTTGTCAGCCACAAGATCGCAAATTTGATTCCGAATGAACAAGAAATTCTCCATCAAGAACCAACCGGACTGAGGCACAAATCATCCCTTGTCAGTATCACTTCCACTAAACCACCGAAAAGCGCGGAACTTACCACAGGGTATCGGCCCTTCAACGACAGCTCAACGATTTGCTGGAGTGTCGATCGATACGACACCTTCTTGTTGATTGGAAGCCACTCCTTCAGCACATACGCCACTAAGTAACTTGCTTCGAATAACTTTCTCACGTGCTGGAATTTTTTGCGGTATGAGGGATGCGGCAACATTCCGGACAGTGGGCCTGCGATCTTGTACCAGGCGTGTTGCGTGATAACCCATAGCGTTGGATCACCTTCGGAGTAATCCAAACACCAGTCTGTGATTTCAGGTAGCCAGACACGGATGCGTTTGTACTCGGCTGGATGCCGAAACCCACACTCCATCAGATTTAACTGATCGCTTGTACCTTGGGGCTCGACGACTCCTTCTCTGTCGATTCGCATGAGCTCGTCCACGTCAGGATTCATCGTCGATAACTTCACAGGAGAGTCTGTTCTCGGTGATTTATCCATAGGAGACGGCGAGTAGGGCTCTTGTTCTTCACCAATCGTTGGGTTCTCATCTCGCACCAGATTGTCGTCCGGTTGCCAATGAACTTGAGAAAAAAATGAGCCTGATTTCGACGAAGACCGGTCATTCTCATCGCTTTCGTTCCCACTCCCACTTGCGCTGCCATTTGCACTCGATTCGGATTTCGAATCGTTGTCGGACAATTCATCATCCGAACCACTCGCACTTCTTGAAGAGCCACCATCGGATCTTAAGCCATCGTTGCTACCTTCAGACTCTGACAAGCCATCCAGTTGTGACATCGACTCTTCGGCTCTTGGACGGGATGCATAATAACGGAGCACTCTAGTCGAGCTAAAGATCCCGCCTGATTTGATGGCAGTACTCAAGCAGATCCCCGGACCATCATCGGTTCCATCGAATTGAGGAATAGCGTCTGTGGTCACGGAGCCGTTGGTTTGGGATTTTGAAGCTTTCTTTCTCGCTTTGCTTGAAGTTTCTACATCCAATGTTGAGGAACGTTAGCTTCGGAACATTTACATAATAAACGAAATACGTACTTGCTCCACCACTTGGACGTGCTTTAAGCACTTTCGCTGGAGGTGATGCAGTCGATTTGCTGTCCGACCGTGGTCTTTTTCGATTTCGCGAGGGGAATGCTGGAGATGGAAGGATGTACTTAACAGGCAGTGGCCGCTCTGATGGAGGAAGGTGCTGCACAACCGTTCCAAAGCCCATGATGCGCGGACGCTCGTGCTTCGGCTTTTCAAGAATTTCGAGGCCAATCGCGTTGCTGATCCATTCCAACAAAATATGTTAGCCATGAAGCATCGCACGTCAAGCCAGAACAATTCACACACCCATGCTCGTCGCAAAAAAAGAAGAGGTCGAGATTACGCAAGGCATCCGACTCGACTGCAAAAGGGTCATCGAAGTCTGGAGGTAGCTCAGTCTCAGAAATTTCTTCTGGTCTTCGTTCGCTAAGGTCGTCGTTGAGAAGCTTGAGCTCCCGTTTGCCCCGAATCTCGCCGCCAGGAATCGTTGGTCCTTCGGGAATCAACTTGGGCAAAATTGGTTGCCAAACTGGCGGTGGTGCAGGAGACGCAGTCGCGAGAATTCCGTCTATGGCAGGCGCCGGGACCGGCGCCTGAGTGGTCTTCTTCCCTTTACCGCTAGCTTTCGGAGTCACTGCTTTCTTCTTTGATGCCACAACACTAGTTGCTTTTTTCTTTGTTGAACCTTTCGGTGTGGCTGACTTCTGCTTTTTTGCGGGTGGTCGTGAGTTTGTCACTTGCACTTTGAGCTTCCCGCGCTCAGCCAGCGATGTCTTTGGAGCCGCTCCCTCTGGATGCTTTGCGATGAACCCTGGTGGGAGCTTCAGCCGCACTTTGAGCGCATCTGCTCCGAGAGGCGACGAGTCGCTTCGACTTCTCGCGCTTGACGGGCTGGCGCGCGTAGATGACGCCTTGTCGGACGAGGAGCGTTTCGGAGCCACCCCATCCATTTCATCCGAGTCGGAACTGCTCGAGTCATCGCTGGAATCCATTGAACTGCTGCTCGACGAGTCGTCGGTCGGTGGAGGTGGCGGAGGTGACATCGGGGGCGGTGGCGGCAACGTTTCTTCCGGTGCAAGCATCTTTTGCTTCTTCTTTGTTGCAGCTGCAGTTGGTGGCATGCGTTTCACCGACGCCGCGCGCTTTTTCTTGGGCTTTTCCGTCAGTAGCGGTGGAGGAGGAGGCGGAGGAGACGAAAACGGCGGCGGCGGTGGCGGTGGCCCCTCAAAGTCGTCGTCATCCTCTTCAAAACGGGCCGTAGCAGCGATCGCCGCAGCGCGCTTCGTTCTCGCCTTGGCCTTTGCTGCCACATGGGTTGGCTTGGGCGGCGCCTTGGGCTTGGGTCCCGGCTTCGCGCGCGCTTTGGTGGCGGCAGCCTTGACTCCCTTTCGCGCCGCCATGGGCGACGACGCTGGAGAAAGTGCGGCGGAGCTGTTGGACGACGAGGAGGACGAAGAGGAGGAGGAAGACGACGAGTTGTCGGACGAGTTGCCGTCCGAGTCCGAGTCGGACGAGCTCGAACTGCTCGAGTACTTGCCCATCGCGACGAGATCGAGCGACGACATGGTCCTCGCTCTCTTGTCTCCAAAGCTTCCGCGTCGCTTGCTCGTCGCGCGCGGTGACGAGGGGGGACGCGGGGGCTGGCCAGCCGACCCAACCACCGTCCAAGGGAAATCCACCCGCTGAGGAGTGTTGGTCTCTTCAAGGTTATAGAGGCTGTGGTTTTATACATTTCTCTTCAAAAATGTATGAGCGGTTTCACCTAGGCGAGGTTATAATATCCCGAAAACGGCCGTTGGGACCAACACTCTGGTCGACCACCCTAACAAGCATCGCACACATACTCAATACTCAACGAGGTGGCTAACGCGATCTATTCATGAACAACATGCAACGTGCGGGAAGAGGACGCGTTGCTGGATACAGATCCGTGTGGACCAGTGGGACGCTTGCGCTCTTGCTCTCTAGCGCGCTCCAAGATGTGGCGCTTGATCTCTAAGAACGAGTCGATGATTTCGTCTTGAACCAACTGCGAAAGGGTTTGCATCAGTTAGTAAAACACCCCTTTCATGGCTTCGGCACATATACACAGGTCCACATACTACTGGAGAGCTGTGGAGGATGGAGGAGACGTAGTAGCCTAAATCGCGCTGTCGTTTGTCGACAAACTCGGCTGAGAGCGATGAGCCAAATAATTTCTTGCTCGGCAACAGCGGGAACAGCGTCTCACGGGACGGATACTTCTCTCGAAGCTGCCATTTTAACGCACATTAGATACGAACAAGTCCAGCTTTAAAGGCTGAAACAACACGCGCATAGAGAGGCTCACCAGAATGTCGATGGCGCTGAACTCGCGATACCGGCGTACCACATCCCATACCTGGAGGTCAAGGCATAACAAACTAACGGCGGATCCTTCACAAAGCTAATTGACACATCTACGGCCCAAATGGCACACCTCCGAGTCACCAGACCGATCCGTCCAAACGCAACGGAGAATATATTCCTGCAGCAAACGGCGTAAATCTGTTAGCCTGTCCTTTCTCGATGTGGTGACTGCTAGTTCGCTTGGTCTGTTGGTTGTACCGTGTAGAACTTGCCGCTGTCCAGGTCGAGCGATTCCTGGCTACCCAGCATCTCTACGCGGAAAGTGCCGTGCACAGCCATCGCGCTGGTGGTGCGAGTGGGCTGGGCCGTCATATTGTTGAGGCCACTTCCAGAATGGTAGCGTTAAGGTTCAGATCACGGCAGACAGACAACCTCCTTTAATGCATGATTCACCTTCGATACAGAGTATACTGTTTCTCGGAACAGTGATCTCATCGAAATTGCAAATTTTGATATGAGCATGTAGTCAATGGAAGTCAATCAGGCACACTTGCCATGCACGGATGCAACATCGCAATCAAAAGCTTGGTACTTAGAGTACACCGCAACACTTAATCACTGAACTCGGAATCCGAGTCCGAGTCCGAGTCCGAGTCGGCTCCAGCAGAGCCGAAGCCAAAGAGCATACCCGGTCGAGGAATCTTCACAGGCGGCGGCGGCACAGGTTCGGGTTCCGAAGACAGCTTGACAGGAACGGGAACGAACTCTCCGAAAAGAGATTCGGCGTCCAGAAATGCCGACGGTTCAGTAGAAGCAGAGCTTGAAGTCGCGCCGGAAGAGTTTTCTGGTTTGTTCTTGGCGTCGTCATCAGATTCATCGTCATCGTCGTCATCTCCGATTTCTTCACCGAACAGATTGATCGTGGACTTTCGTCTCACTGGCGGATGGAGAGTCGAATATGCGGCAACCGCAGGTTCGGTGCCACCAACACTGGACAAGGATGACCGTTCACTTGACGCAGACGTGTCTGCAGTCCTGAAGCTAGATGCCGAGTTCACTGTGGTTGCTTGCGCCGAATTCTCGATTTTCGCCATGTTCAGTTCTGTCAAGGGGGTGTCATCTGCTGCTGGTGGCCAATCCACTGACGCAACGTCAATGTGGACGGGTGCTTCAGCGGATGCTGAAACATCTCTAATCTGAGTAGCGACAGGTGGTTCAGCATCGACGAAATGAGAGGTGATTGCGACAGCAGGTTCTTTCGGGACTGGAGCAGCGATCTCCGCACTGGCTACAGGGTCGACTACCATCGCTTTCACCAGTCCGGGTTCGACAATTGCAGCCACCGTAGCATCAATAGGAGGAGTAAACACCTGAAGACCCGCTTGAGTGTCCCTTGAGGTCTCGACCGCAGTCACTGAAGTCGAGGGTAGCTCCTTCTTCTCCGGAGAAAACACTGTCGTCGGGGTGGTCGCATCACTATTCACCACGTCCATGCTCAAGCTATCGGCATCAGTCTCGACGACATCTGAACGAGAGCTCTCCTCCAGCATCGCATGCTTCAAACCTTCCGCTGCGTGCTCGACATCAGGACGCAAACTAGTTACATTGTGGATTGCATCCTTTGCCAGCAAGCTCACAGCAACCCGAGTAGTCGCAGGTGACAATTCAAGCGAAGGTTCATGTGCGGACAACTCTTGTGGCACGTCAGCAGCGGATTCACCGCTCGTTGTCGGAATGGCAGGAGCTACCACTTCAGCACTGGGCTCTAAGACACCCTTGTCCAACGTAGCTTCCAGCTTCGCCAGACTTCGCAGCCGATAGTTGCGGGAGGCAACGAGCATTGAGCTTCGCTTCACAAAATCTGGCTGAATGGAGACGAGGCACGGGACCAGCAGAAGGGCTCGGTTGCCGCCCAAGTCTTTCACCAGAGACTCGATGTACTCCAATGGATCCATGAAGTTGTTGCCGAAGAGCCGTGAGTTGATCTTGAAATCTTCAAGTTTCATGCGATCTTTCCCAAAAATCTTCTTGATCGTCTTCATGATGTTCTTCTGCATCTCGACGGCTTCACAATCGAAAACACAGTCGACAGTTTCTGGAATTTCCGGAACAGCGTGGATGGGGAGCAGCAGCTTAAACGGATGGAATCCTTCCAAGACTGGCGCTTCAAAACGAGTTGGCGTAACGTGTGTAGCAGTCGAGTGCGTTGGTGTGATCACAGCGCTCGGTTTCGCTGTCTGTGGGGCATCTACAGCAGGGGGAAGTGCGACAGGAGGTGTGGCAACACCAAACGCCGATGCTTGCTCTTCAACATTGAGATCAGGAAGAGCCACTGCTTCAACTGGGACTGAGACTGGATCCTTAGCAGACTCTGCTTGAACTGGGATTGGAGTTGGACCCATGACAACCTCGGTGGGTTGCACGAGGCTGGGGTCTTCACCAGCGGCCGGTGCAGCAGGACTCAACGTGGAAAGGAGAGACCCAGGCGTATTCTCAAGCGACGATGCAAAAACCTTAACCGATTGCATCACGGTTGGCTCGAAGGTCTTCTCGCTGGCAGTTGATTCATGTTCGGGCTCCACTGTCGCGTGCGAGGGTTGCTCGAGTTCAGTGCGGAGCTGGCCAACGTAGCTACTCGTTGGGGCCACGTCGTTGGTCACATTCGATGATACGCTAAGAATTTTGTGCTCAGGGAGATGCAGCGCTGACGTCGAGCGGCTGCCTCGGCCGCGGCGGCCGGGCGGGAGCGGCCGAGACGCCATTTTCCTGGTCGCGACCACGCGATCTGATCGGCAAGTGACTGCTTCGACGGTCAATTGCCGCTCTCTTCTGGCATACACACGGGAGGGGCGACGTCTCGGCATGAGTTTTAGCTTTTGGCCAATCAAAGAAGAATCACGTTATTTACCTTAACTCAGTACAATAAAGCAATGGATAGTCATGTTTTCTGAACATGGAATCAGAATTTAGGTGCTAAATTTGTCCTATACTAGTAGACTGTAATTGGCCCTTGAAACCGAATCCTTCGATGAAAAGTCGCTTGGCGATCATGCGGTCGAGGAGCTCTTTCAGTTGCGCCAACTGGAAACGATGCCGTTGACGCGCGTCGTGTTCTTGCTTTTTGCGTGTCTTCTATGGACGGTTCTCTCAGAAGCCAACGCACAGATCACTCTCCAGACGACTCTCGTGGTGCCAGATTTAAACTCGAACCAGGAGATCCGCCACAACCTGGTGCTCTTCGCGCAGGACGAGCCAGTTGACGTGCTGGAAAAGATACGCGCGCAGTATGGGGCGACGCGCATGTGGAGACAGAGCATCCTCACTCAAGTATGTCAGCAGCCCAAGATCCAATGCATGCGCGAGAAAGCTCTTTTGTTCTCCTCGTTAATCGAAGACACGCCCGGTCGATCGCTTGGAATGCTGCACATACTTGAAGACGAAGAGCCGGTGGACGTGCTCGCGCGGTTTGCAGTGCAACACAGGCTCCCGCAGCAGGCACGCCGACACGTACTTGATGCAATCTGTGGAAAGCCCGCGCTGCGCTGCTCACGGTTCAAGTCGCTCGTGTTTACGCAACGAGTCAAAGGTGAAGGCCAAAAGGACCTCGGCACACTCGAGATCTACGACGACGTTGAGCCCGTGGACCAGATCTACCGCTTTGTGGTAGAGAACAAACTGCCATCGTTTGCACTTGAGCAGCTTCTCAATGTGGTCTGCGAGCGTGCCGTTTGTGAACGTGACAACCCACTCGTCTTCTCCAACATCATTTCTGGTCCTGACGGTCAAGCTATTGGGCGATTGGATATCCCGCTGGGGCACGAGCCGGCGGACATTGTTCGCAACTTTGGAGAGTATTTCGGACTCAAGAAGAACCTAAGACAGCAAATTCTCAAGGTCGTGTGCGAGAATCCGTACGTGACATGCAGTCGCATGGTCCCGTACGTGTTCTCAGCTCCGATCGTCATTGAGAACGGCACGAGCGTCGGTACACTGAAAGTGTTGGAGGATCAGGAGCTCGCTGACGCGGTGTATCGGTTTGCTGCCGAGGAAAACATCACGCGCGCGGTGCAGATATCGCTTCTCCAACAGCTTTGTGGACACCAGGACATCGTGTGCACGCGTGGTCAAGCACTGCTGCGTTCTATCCCGATCACAGACGGCGAGGGGAAACTCATAGACGAAGTTCGCGTCTTTGAAGGTCAAGAACCAGCCGATGTTGCCTATGAGTTTGCGCATCAGCACGGCTTCTCGACGGCAGCAGCAGACAATCTCGTCGACGTTTTGTGCGGTCTCTCCAAAACGAATCCGCCAAAACCGGACGAGCCTCCGATCACATGTACTCGCTTTCACCCTGTTGTATTCGCGGTGCCCGTGAGTGCAACAAATGGCAGTCGACTTGGGGTGTTGGAGGTACTGACAAACGACGAGCCGGCCGACGCAGTCGCGCGATTTGGGAACAAGCACGGGCTTGGCAACGACGAGAAGGCCAACCTGTGGAACGCAATCTGTCAGAACAGTGGGCTGCCGTGCACAAGGCAGCAAGGGCTCATATACCAGGCATTCTACACGCTCGCCGACGGTACGCGCGAACGACTCGACTTTATGGACGGTGTCGAGCCCACAGATCTAATCTACGACTACGGTCAGATGCGGAACCTCACGCTTCAAGAGCGCAAGAAATTTCTTGTTGAAGTGTGCAGCGAGCCGAGGCGTCGACCCAATTGCACACGCGCCGAGCCGATGTTGTTCTCGATCCCTGTGTGGGAAAGTGCGGACAAGAAAATGGGCGACCTTGAGGTGCTCGAAGGCCAAGAACCGGTGGATATGGTGTATGCGTTCATGGAGAAGCACGACTTGTTCCAAACAGCTCCACTCAACACGACGCTCCTAGAAGTTGTGTGCAATAGCACCCGCGTGGCGTGCAACCGCAAGCGGCCGCGCCGGATGCTCTTCAGCATGCAGGCCACGTACTATGGCCTTCCTCACACGCTCCAGTATGTGCAGCCCGAGTCGGACTGGATCTGCGAGTCTCTGGCGCATGGCGGCAAGAAGT
>JAADWZ010000369.1:0-30962 GCA_023336445.1 Pythium dissimile | reverse complement strand
CTTCTGCTTGGGCACGAGTCAGCTGGCAGGCTCTGCGATCAGAACCCGAAAGCCAAGAGAAGCAACAAATGGAATACCCAGTCGATATGAACGAGAGGAGGGTTGTACGTGGAAAATGAATGAATGCAAGGGATATGAATCACAAGTCACCTGTAATCTTTCTGTTACCGATGCCAATCTATCACTTGTTGCGGAAGCATAAGCTGCAGACATGTCATCACCACCTCAACTCACTATCAATATCGTATCCATTTCGTCACTTGCATACGATATGTAGCCTAACGTTAGTTCTTCTTCGCAGTCTTGGTGCGGCCACTCCAGCGAACTCCCTGTGCAGCACTGTTCTTCACATGCTTCTGAGCATGTTTTTTCTTGGTGCGCCTCACTGTCTTGGTGATCTTCGCCTTCTTCGTTGGTGGGGGGCTGATCTTCCTCGCTACTGCTCGAGTCAGAGCCAGACCCAAGACTGCTAACTGCCGTGTTGGCAGGAGCTTCCACGGCAGCGGCTTGTGCTGGACCTGGCGATGCTACTGGAGGCTCTGGCGCTCACGGCTCAGCGACGAGAGCGGGACCAATGCTTGACGGCACCATCCCAATCAGCCGTTGCTCACTCTACTTCATAGCTAAATTATTACTCGACAGAGAGACTTCGGGGCGTGCCTCAACCATCCGCGACGCCAGTGGATGTGGCCACTCTCAAGTCTAACGACGCGATGCCGCCAGATTTCCACAAGCGCAGAGGGCGACCGAAGAAGGTGCGAGTGCGTAACAGGTCGGAGTTTATCAACGACGACTCGTCTGTGCACTGCGACGAGTGTGAGAAGGCTGGGCACAACATTTGCACTTGCAAGCGGCCAGCAGCAAAGAAGAAGAAGTAATCGGCGACACGAAGTCTACATGGCAGAATGTGTATACGCAATAGAATGGCCTGGGTGATATAACGTATACAGGTGACAGTTTGGATACGTACCCGTCTTCTGAAGAAATTATGTGGGATAGTTTCAAGATGTGCACAGGTGACACATCAGCGAAGCAACACAAAAACTTCCCACGTGTACTGTGCGATAGCGCTACAGGTGACGGGAAGTGGATGTTTCCAATCACACGGTTGCTCAATGAGGAATTACGCGACCGAACGGTGAATAGTTCTAAAACGACCGTGATGTGTAATATCCCCGAAATCAAAACAAACGTATGTATCCCTAAAGACGTCTTTTTCTGTCCAAAATTCTGTTTTTTTTTAACAGGATAGAACTGGGACAAAATTTAAGCGGTGTAGGAGTACGAACAGGATCAGGCGACTAAATCTCAAGCCTGCACGTCGTCAGCACAGAAAGAGAGGGTTTGATCGATGATCATAGCACAACGCGATGCTGAAATGACAGAAGATCCATTATGATTGATGCGAGAACTCTGCTACTGCATCGAAAGCACTAACAGCTGTTCTCACTTCAACTGAGACGGCCGATGGACCGCTTCTCCAGCTTAAATTCGCGTTCCTCCATAGCATAGTGATGCAGAACAACGAATCGCAATAGTCAGAAAAGGAGGCGCTCGCCCAGACGGGTTTGTGCATCGGTTGCGAGCTTTTTGGATCACTGACCATTCCGGAAAAAAAGACTGTAAAAGACATAATTCGGATCAATTTCGAATCGTGATTAAATTTTTTGTTACAAATCTCTAAAACAGACTCATCACTATACTGGCCACAATAAATTACGTTTTTTAAATTTCGTGTTCGCTATTCCAGTTTTGTTCAAAATCCTATTTTGTGGCCAAACCTGCGACTTAGTTTTGACGCCAGCGCGAATACGGCCTTGGATTTCCTCAATCCAATTGTGGTTTTCCCGACCAAGCTAGACTATGGGGTCGTACGATCGTGTTTTCCGCCATTGATTGATACTACGTAGTAAGTAATAGGTACTGTAGCCTAATGGTGGCCGAATTGCTTCACCCAGAAACCCATATTTCCACACATCGTAGTTGGCAGCAACGGGATCTAAGTCCATAGAATTCTGCGTCAAGTTCCTTATTGCACAAGGTTGTGCGCCCGTGTTGGCCGCAACGATGAAAGATGTCGAATTTACATCACACGTTCTACGCTGTAGTGGGGTGGGCTGTATATTGATCGACAAGGCCGTGGAATACTTAGTGTGTGTTGTGTACTTGTTCTCTACCATCCTTCGTCGTCCAGTTCTTCGTCGAATCCTGAGAGAGAGAATCCGCCGCGGACCGAGTCACCCAGCGGGGGCAACTGCGACGGTGGCGAGCTCGCCGACAGCGCCGGCGACGGAGCGAACGTCGAACGAGGCACGCGGGTCCTTTTTATCCGCTGGGGCGGCTCTCTCACTGTGTGTGAGCGCATGCCATACGAGCCCGACAGGTCGTCGTCTTCCACTGAGGAGCCGATAGACATGGAGTAGTTCTGGCTGGTCGAGAGATAGCTCTCTTCTTTGAACGAGTTCATCGTGACGCTCATGGCATCTGCGCCCGACACGTCGTCGTCCTCGTCGGACCCATCGTCGTCGTCGTCGTCGGATCCATCGTCGTCGTCGTCCTCCTCGTTCTCCTGATACACGCGGATGATCTCCTTTACGGCGTTCAGCGCGTCGGCATTTTCACTCGACGTCGGGTCTGCATGCTTCCAGTACAAGTACAGCGGCCCGATGAACCGGAACGAGCGTCGCAGCAAGTACGGATCAAACGGGAAGAACGTCTCGAGCGGCTGGCGAAGACCCAGCACTGACGACCCCGAGAGCGACGCTGGCAGAAAACTAGACGAGGACGCCGACGTGGGCGGCTGCGCCGTTCGCTCCATCGACTTGGCGCCTTTGGTTCGCTTCTGCATCTTGCCGATCGAGTTGATTGCTTGGTCCACTTTGTCGATACACTCCTCCGACACGAGATCGAACGTTTCGGCAAAGTTGAGGAACTCGATCGCCACGGTGGGCTGGCAGAACGCCAATGGACAGTACGACGTCTGCGTGATCAGCAGCCGCTCCCAGCCCAGCGTGCGCAGAAACTCGTAGCCGTTCTCGCTCTGCGCGAGCTCGAGGCCGCGGAAGCACACGAGATAGCACACGGTCTGCAGCGTGGAGATGTAAATGCTCTCATGGAAGTAGCCGCGGCGGTTCTTCTCGAGAGCTTCGGCCTCGGCGTCGACGTCTCGCAGGGCCTTTGGTGCTGCCGCTTCCTCATTATCTGCTTGACTGGTCGGCGGGGTGTGCTGCTGCAAGTACGTCGCATCATAGACGTCCATTTGGTCGTGCATCCACTTGAGCAAATGATACAACGCCTTCTGGATGTACGCCACCGAAATGTACTTGGCGCGGGCAAGAAAACTAGCCAAGTAGGCGCCGCAGCTGTGTCGCGTCACGGGCGCCGTCTGCGCGTCGAGTGAGGCCGAGAGCAATTGCGAGATGAACACGTCCTGGAATTGCGGGTCCAGTTGGCACACGAAAAACAGCAAAAACTGCGGGTACTTGGAGCGGTGCGTGTTAAGAATCGAGTGCTCAAACACCTTGAGCAGAAACTTGAACACGAGCGACGCCTGATCACCGTCCAGCCGCTTCTCGCCCGTTGCGCTGTTCGGGACAATTGTCTGCACTTGCTGTTCAATGTGTTCAAACATAATCACCATCATGCTGTCGAGCTTGTCGGCCATTTCGTCGACCTTGCCGCCGCCCACGTCGGGCAGCAGATCGTCGTCCAAGAAATCGTCCATTGTGAACACGTCCTCTTCCTTCTCGTCCAGCTTGATCTCCACGTCCACCGCGACCAGTCGATCAATGATCAGGCCGAAGATCCGCTCTTGCAGCCCAGGAACATACTTGGACAGCTCCAGCACGTTCTTCAAATACGCCGACTGGAACGTGCCGTCCAGCCGCTTGTGCGGAAAGTGCTCGACGACCACGGGGAACAGCGCGTTGGTCGCGGTCGGCACGAGCTTGAGCACGCGCTTCAGCGTGGCGTGGACATCGTCGAACCGCTCTTGGATGCGCTTCTCCACATCCACCGGCGGCTCCGTTTCTGACGCCACAGCGGCGGCGATGGCGGGTGCGCCAAACGACCCGCCGATCGAGATGCTACCCACCCGCATTGGCGCTGGGGGCGGCGCAGCAGCAGCAGCAGCTAGAAGCGCCGGTGGCAGCTGCTGCGGCCGGCACAGATTGCGCACCAGCATCTGCAGCGCCGGCAGCACGTACACCGTGTTGGACGACACCAAGTAGACCAGAAAGCGAATGTACGCGTCGATCTCTTCGCGCGCGCCCAGAAAGTCAAACTTGAAGAGCACGTCGAGCAGCTGGTGGTACGCCTTTGGCTCTCTGGCCATGGTGGAGATGCACCGCGGCAGCGCGAGGAAGATCTTGCGGCGCGTGGCAGCGTCCGACTTGCCGCTGGATGGGTTGAGCTGCTGGATCAGAAAATGGTAGCTCGTGCCGTTGCCCTTGAGCATAAGCTCGAGCGCATTCTCGATGAACTGCTGCAGCGTCTGCAGGTCCTCTTCGGACACCACCGCCTCCATGGCGGGTGACACGGCGGCGAGGAGAGAGCGCGGCGCCGGAGCGAGCGAGCTGCGCGTCGTGGTGGCCATTGAGCTGAGCTGCTGGTCGGCGGCTTCCAGCCAATTTTCCCACCAGAAGGAACGAGGACGAGCTTCGGAAAAGTCGTTCTCATTGGTGTAAATGCCGATCCCTCTTTAAAAAAGCCGATATTTACCCAATCATTGGTCGTTTTTGTATGGTTGAATACCGGTACTTGGTCGGGGCTCTTCCCGTTTTCAATTGCAACTGACCATCATTCTGTATTGGACTTGGTATACGACCTGTATGTAGCTCAACCACGCCATTTCCCGACTTCGGACACGGGGGGATGCCGTCAGCCCTCGAATCCCCCCGCATGGTGTCTTCTGCGTCGGCGTCTACCCCGTCGCCGGCGCCGTCTGCGCGCGAAGCAAGCACCGGGGACGAAGGCGAGGGCGTCCCGCCGGCCGTGGTCGAAATTCCGAGCTCGAACGGCGCTGAGGAGCCTCAGCACGACGATGCCGACTGGGTGCACGTGGCGGCTGTCGCTGTCAGCAGCGAGGCCCTCACAGAGCCGCCGGGCGACCAAGAGAAGGAGCACGACAACCAGCAGAAGCAGTCACAGGAGGCGGACGAGACGGGCCCAGCCGAGGTCAAGTGGGCGAAGAGCGTGCCGAACGCGGAGCGCACCAAGCAGTTTGCGTTTGCGATCGCGTCGCTGCGCATGTACAACCCCGAGTTCCGGCTGACGCCCGAGGTGGTGGAGATTATGCGTGTGTTCTTTGACGATCTGGAGCCGGACGCGCAGGGCACGGTGGCGCTGCGCGCGCTGTTTGAAGAGATCGAGCGGCTGGACCCGAAGAAAGAGCTCGTGTCGGACGTGACGCGGCAGCACATGTGGCACGATGTGAGCGATCGCGCGGCCAACAATGAGCGCATTGACTTCGACACGTTCTGCGCGTGGGTGATGCGCTGGAAAGAGACCAGTCCGGCGGCCGTGCAGAACGTGTACACGTCGTGGGCAAAAGAACTGACCGTGATGGACTTTGGCTTGAGCGAAGGCGACGGCGTGTTTGTCGTCCCGTCGGACGAGCAGCCGCACGACGATGATCTGCGTTTCCAGCTGTCGGCGCTGCTGCGTGGGCGACGCAACACGCGCGAGATCTTGCGAGAGCGGCCGTCTCGGAAGCCCATATCCACGGTGGCGCCAGCGCCTGCGGGAGCCAGCGCTGTCGGAGGCTCATCAGAGACGACGACGGCTGCTGCTCTTCCGAGCAAGACAGCGCAGGTCATGTCGCCTGAAGGCGGCGAAGCAGAGCAGGTGGTCGACCGGGACCACGTGGACCGGAAAGAGAGCCACGCGGGCGTGTTGTCCCCGCAGTCGATCATGACCGTGTCCAAGTCGTTTGTCGCCGGCGGACTCGCAGGGATGGTCGCCAAGTCGGCGCTCGCGCCCGTGGATCGGATCAAGCTCATGTTCCAAGTCAGCGACAAGCGCACGTTCAGCTTCCGCGGCGCGGTCGGGTTGGCGAAAGAGATCTACGTGCAGGACGGCTTCCGCGCGCTGTTCCGCGGCAACACGCTCAACATCATCCGCGTCGTGCCGTACGCGGGCGTGCAGCACTCGAGTTTTGACTTTTTCCGGCGCCAGCTCCACGCGTACAACGTGAAACACACGAGCAAAGCGGCGCGCCAAGAAAACGGCGACGTTGTCAAGCTCTCCAACCTGCAGCTGATCGCGGCGGGCTCCATGGCCGGCGGGCTCTCGCTCACAATATCGTACCCGCTCGACATTGTTCGCGCGCGCTTCATGGTCCAGCACGGCAAGCACAACTTCAAGTCGATCCGCGAGGCCGTGCTCGAGATGTATCGCGTCGACGGCGCGCGGTCGTTTGCGCGCGGGCTCTTGCCATCGCTCATGGGCACGCTGCCGTACACGGGCATCGGCTTCACGCTGAACGAGCGGTTCAAACACTGGATGCTCGAGCTGCAGCAGCGCCGCGCGCTCAGCAAAGAAGACGAAGCGCCCGAGCGACTCCACCCCATGTCCAAGCTGCTGTGCTCCTACTTGGCGGCGTGTATCGCGCAGACAGGTACCGTACTGCCGTTGCTTGAATCTTTCGGCCGTAGCGTTGTTAATTGATGGGTGGCATTGTTCCTGCTGACAGCGACATACCCCATGGACACGATCCGGCGGCGTATCCAAACCGACGGCTTTGTGAGCGGGAATGGCCGCAAGCTTCGATACACGGGCATCGTGACGACGGCGCGGATCATTATTGCCAACGAAGGCTACCGCGGGTTCTTCAAGGGCGTCACAGTCAACTGGATGCGGGTGCGTAGTGTATTAAATGCATGGACAAACTGGGAGCAATGGTTTATTGACAATTTTTTGGGTGTGTGTCAAATGCAGAGTCCTCTCGCCACAGGCATCAGTCTCACAGCTTACGATCTACTGAAAGAAGTACTGGGTGTCGAACAGGTCGCTCAATAATTATCGCACGACGCCATAAAAAAACAAATAGAGAAAACACGGGGCCACGACGAACAAAAACTGGTTTACAGGGTATCGTAAGTGCATATCATCGGCTGAGCTCAACGTCACATGCGATGGCTGTTCACGCGTCTGAGCTCGTGATCAGCACGAGATCGTTCAGATCTCGCTCCTCGTTCATGCCGCCAAAAACCAGCAGCACCTCCGTGTGCTTCGTGGCTGTTCCGTCCATTTCAGCGGTCTTGACCGCACAGCCGCAGTGTCCGAAGCGAGCAGCTACTGCGGGCTCTGCCACCGCTGATTCCGGCTCAGATTCGCGCTTTGCATTTGTATCTTCCCGCTGCATAGACACACGCAGCCACGATTCTTCGTTGTCGACGTACTCCCAGCAGTCGTCGCGGATCGCTCCGCCGTCAAAGCCGCCAAAGCTCACGATCTGGCTGTTCACCAGCGCAGCTGCGTGCGAGCACCGATTCCACTCGCAGATCGGGATGAGCTGCCACTGCCACGTCTCGATGTCTAGCAGCGCCATGTCGGTGCACACATTGCCGTCTTTGTTGCGGCCGCCGCTGAATAAAATGGTCGTCGCAGTGAGAAAACACGCGACGTGGAGCTCACGAGCCTCTGGAAGTTCGGGCCCCGCGCACTCGCGGCGCTCCCACCTCAGTGGCGCCTCGGGGTCCACGGGTAAATGGAGAATGTACACATCGTCAAATGGCCCACTTTCCGGGGACGAGCCTCCGTAGACGAGCATGCGCTCGTGGCCATCACAGGGAGGCAGTTGAATCGCAGCGTGAGCATTGCGAGCCGCCGGCATCCAGCCTTCGATGAGCGGCAAACTCCATTGGTTTGTCTGAGCGTCGAATGCGAAAACGTCTTCGTAGACCGCGCATTCGATCGGGTTCATGCCTCCAAACACGTAGATGCGCGAGCCGATGGAGACGGCCGAGTGGCCGCTACGAGCTGGGAATCTCTCACCACTGGCGGCGACAACCTCCCATTGCTTGGTCGCTGCACATGTCAGGATAATAGATTGACAGTTTAGCCCTCGCCACCATCCATTCGGAGCATGTCCGATCAGAACAAACTCACCGACATGGAACACGTGCACATCGCCAAAGCTTTGCGCCTCTCGATTGGCGCCGCCGATGAGATACACGTCTCCATTTCCAGCCTTGCAGCACGAAACAACCCGACGGAGGATCAGCTCGACCAGGCCAGAAAAAGATCCAATATGTCGACAAGTTTCGAGACGCACCAGCGTGAGCGACGCTCCGCCGCGCGGCGCCGGTCGCTCGTCCCCGTCCACCTGAACAGTTGCGATTGTGTACAAGCGACGCTGCGCTGCCTCCGCTGCTTGGTTCTCCTCCATTTTGTGTAGCGTGCGCGTGGACTGGTTCGTGGATGTTGCTCAATATTGGTCGCGCTTCCAAAAAAAAAATCCCGAAAATTCGAAGGATTCTCCATGAACAGTCGTCTCTTTCCCTCGAAAGAGTGACATACTACAACCAGCCGTTTTGACTGGTTGAAAATGGAACGTGTTGTGCCACCCATCGTATTCTAAAATAAGATGAGAAAGCGAAGCCATGTTCTATTTTCTCACAGATAATGGTCTGTCAAACCGTGCTGCATGCTGTGGGAGCTAGGAAAAGAAAAGAGAAAACAAGCGAAGGAGACGACATGGACGCGTGCATCGCGCGCGGCGGCATCTCGCACGTGCTCTCGCAGGCGCGCGCGTCGCTCAAGAACCCGTCGCGGCCGTTCACGCCGCGGTCCACTGGTGCGTACCAGTAGAAACCTTGCTACTTGCAGGGTGCGAACACCAAACAGCTCGCTAACCGCAATAGTGTAGAACGCCCGCTCTTCCATGGTGATGACTACCGTCCTGGTTCGCGGCCGAGCTCGTCGTATTCGGTCGCGGAGCAGAATGCACCGAGTGCCAACCCAAGCAAGAAGAGCGTTCCAGGGCCACAAAAGGCCAGTAGCGGCCCGTTGGGGGCAGCACTGCCGCCGCGTCCAGTGCCGAAAGTAGCCACAACACTGTCTGCTGTGGTTCCCAGCCCACCGACAAAAGAGCAGGGCCAGGGCCAGGGTCGATCGGCGAGCGAGGCGCACCTCAAGCTCTTGCACGCGCCGCCTCGCCACCACGAAGATGAAACCAGTGTTGACACGAGCGATGGAGAGCTCAGCGGAGACGAGCGTGACTCTTCTGTGACTCACCATCAAGCGTTGCCGCATGAAGAGGATCCGCTGGAATCGTCGCTGGGGATACCATCATCGGACACAATTGGCCAAAGCTTGCGAGCGATTGAAAAGCAGATCGACGAGCTCGCGCACCAGCTCGTCCACACCATCAACGCAAAGGCCTTGGACACTCTCACAACCTCTCTCACAATGTTTGTATCGAGCACAGCGGTGTATGTGTCTCGTGGCGGCACAGCCTCGAAGCACGCATCTGCTCCAGCTGAATCCTCTTCGGAATTCGCCAACGTCTTCAGCCAGCGACGTAGATTGTTCCATGCTCTCGTCGACTTGGCGGTCGGGCCGTGGCATACGGCTGCCAAGTGCGTCATCTCGATTACGCCAACCATTTTCGATCTCTTCGAGGGCGCATTCAACGACGGGGATGCCGACGGTGGAACTGATGCTAGTGCCAAAGTGACGGCGCTCGGCAAAGTGCTTTTTGTGTTGAGCAAGGAAAGCGGCAACGACGCGGAGTTTTGCAATGTCCGATACGTGGAAAGTGCGCTGCTGCTCATCGCTGCCACGAATACGATGCGTACGTCCAGATCCAAGCAGTCGACTGGCAAAATCGCCATGTTGAGCCCAATGAAGACGTTGATTTACGTCGCTGGAACGCTCAAGAACATCTCGAGCGGCGACAACAAGATGCTCAAGCTGCTGGCGACCAATGGGGCGATCGCCACGCTGGGCCACACGCTGCTCTGGCGCTCGAACGACCCCACGGAGAGCAAAGAAATCGCCCAGTTTCTCGTGCAGACCACCACCATTCTGCGAAACCTGTCCACGTCCAAGAGCTACTTGAAGCAGTTCAACGAGGCCGAGGTCGCGCCGCGCCTGTGTGACATGGTGGCGGCGTTCATCCAGCACCAAGAGCTGATGGCCAACGTGTCGCGTATCTTGGGCAAGCTCACGCTTCACGAGGTGCCGCGCGCGCAGATCAACCAGAACGTTGAGAGCCACGTGGGCAATTTGCTCAAGCTCGTGGATCCGCGGTGCAATCCCACGCTTTCGTTGGCCGCGACGAGCCTCAGCTCGGACGCTTGTTCAAGCCCCAACCAGGGTGAGGCCAAGCTGCAGGACGTGCTGCTGGTGCGGATCTTGTTCGTGCTGGGCAATTTGTGCGCCAGCAACGACCGCAACCGCCATTTCGTGGGCGTGGACGCCGCTGCAGTCCCCATTCTACTGCAATCGCTCGACTATTTCGGCAACCAGTACGTTCGCTGCCGCCAGGACAAGCCACACGCTGGCGAAGACGACGGCAAGCTCCGCGAGTGCGTCGATGTACTGGTCAAACTGGTTCGATTGCTTGCAAATGTGTCCATGAACGCCGACGTGGGCGCCATCATCAACTCACACAGCGACGACATGGCCATTTTGCTGCAAGTGTTTGACTGCGCCAAAGCCGAGGGCACGTGCGACGACGAGCTCATGCTCAACATCGTGAGCTGCATCACCAACCTCTCCTACTACAGTACGTCTGGCGCCACGGTGACCGTGTCACCACGTGCGACGTTTATCGAGGCGAACCGCTTGGAGATCGCGGCCCAGCTGTCGCAGATCCTGTGGGACGCGAACGAAGAAGCCGCGTTGGAGGCCGCGCGCGCGTTTGGCAACCTGTCGCGGTTCAATGACGTGCTGCGCGCCATGGGCGACCACAAGGTGCTGGACGGATTGGTGATATTGCTGGACCACAGCAACCGCGAGATCGTGTACACTGTCTGCGGCGTGCTCATGAACGCAGCTCTGGACGAAAATGCCCGGGCAATGCTGCTGGACGTTCGCCACTCTGGGGACACCGCCATAGACGCGCGCACTCTGCTCACGGGCATTGTGGAGTGTGCGGCTCTGGACGACACCGAGATGAGCTGCATCGCCGCCAAGGTGCTGTACAATCTGCTGCTGACAAGGAGAGACGACGACGCTACCAAGCGGTATCTGGCCTCGGCAGACGGCGAAGCGTTGCAGCGGATTGTGACGTGGCTCTTGAAAAAGCTGCAGCATGACCAAGATCTCGACGCGAACGATGACGCGTCCGACCAGTCAATAACTCGGCGGGACCTGCACGACGTGTTGACTCAGCTCAAGAAGCACATGGCCCGGTGCGCTTCCTAGGACACGATCCAGTACACTTTTTTCACATTTTTTTTCTCACGCAAAAGAACCCAAGTCGAATCTTAAACGTTGTAGCCCTTGCCGGGGGCCTGGTTTTTGGCGCTTCCGGTCACGAGCGGCGAGGTCTCGCCACGCTCGATGGGAATTCTCTGGTACTGAGCGATCTTCGCGTGCACGATCGCAACAATCGCAGTAATCAGCGAGAGAGCCAACACGAGGCCGATGATGTTGCCCAACACGCAATCCGGCGCCATGTAGCCAACCACGTTCTGGCCGTTGAGGTTTCCGGTCACGTTGCAGCTCCCGTTGAACGAAAGCTTCTCGAGCACGCCAGTCGCTATTGAAGTCGCAACAATTCGAATCGTTAGTACTGCTGCAGTAGCCTGGATATCCAGAACCGTGATGGCTCAAAAACGCACCGGCAGTGATGTAGATCAACGCGAGAATGCCAATGCCGCCGCCAACGTGGTACGAGATCGTCGCGGCGCGGACCTGCGGGCGCGCGCCAGGGAAGTAGTACGTGACAAAGCCAAAGACCCACTGCGCCACGAACAAGACCCACGTGAGCAGGCCGAGCCAGCTGTGGAGGCTGTACAAATTGGTAATACTGTGCTCGTTGTGGAACCGGAACACGGCGACGGCGCCGACAAACGCCGTGACCGCGCCGACAGCGTGGGCGCTCAGGTGGATCAGCTTGTTGGTCTTGTGCGGAAACGGCAGCGAAATGTAGCTGAGCGCCGAGACCGTCGAGCAAAACACAAAGCCAAAGGTCATGAGCAGCGGGTGCCAGTTGAACACATGGCCATCGCCCGTGGCCCACGAGAAGCCCGCGAGCGCCGTGGGCTTGACGACGTCGCCGCTCTTAACGTAGGAAGTGAGCACCGAGCTCATCCAGATGCCCACGAGCACGACGGCGAGTGTTGGCAGCGCCTAAGATAGGACAATGTGAGCTCTACGGTCAACGATCGACCCAGATGGCTACATCGGCGGGACGCCCCAACGGTACCAGAGCTACGATCTTGAGAGCTTGGGACATTGGGTCGAACTCGGGGTCTTCGGCTTCCGTGGCAGATTCGCGAGTGACGGTGGAGGAGGTGGCTGGCGGTGACGCGGACGGCGCGGTTCCTCGCCTGGTCTCCGTCATCGCCCTTCTCTTCGAAATCTTCAAAAAAAAACCCTTTTTCCTCTTGGGGAGGGAGCTTACAGACTCACACCCTCATTGAGCAACACTGGACCACCAAAAGATTCTTCGTGGACCAATCAGATTGAGTTGGTGGGCAGCATCACACTCTCTTTCATCCAATCATAGTCATTCTTCAATATTGATTGGCTGATACTAAATGGGTACATACGAAGGGAATGATGGTCGAGGGGGACTTCGAAGAGCTTCCATCAGCTCGAAGATGCGCTCGTGTCAGCAGTCGACGCGGCTGCATGAGCGCCCAGCAAATGATAGCACAGTGAGGGCGACGTGTTCTGCTTATGCACCACGCGGAGCACAGTGCACAGCGCTGTTCTGTTCTACCCCGAGGCCGCATCAACCGTCTCGTGTGTCCTCCATGGAAGCGCGTGGATCGCTCTGGAAGCTCGGAAGTGCAACAACTCTGCCATCCCAGTTCACGCTGTTAACATTTTACTACGCTACCCAATTCTTCTTTCCACACCAACCCGTCATTGTCTATATGTCTGCATCACTTACATGCTCATGCAGACGCTTAAGTTTTCACTCGAGTGGCCGCACGGTCACTTGCTTGGTCGAGTACACGCGCAGCTCGAATTCCGCTTCTTGCGGATCGTAGGTCGACGGGATGACCACGTACCAGCCTGCGGGGAACACGACGCCCTTTGGCGTGACCACGCCCGACGGATTCCCGCTGGCGTACGCCCCGCCGTCCGACGTGGCGAGGCGGAACGCGGCCTTGGGGTTGGTGGAAAGCAGCAGCATACCGTCGGAATTGCTCGCGTAGATGGACACGTTGCACGACGGCAACGACACCGAGGACGATCCCGAACCGGCAGCGAATGCCCGAGCTGGAAGCAGTCGCACGAACACATAGCTTTCTTCTGGCACGTGAACAAGATACTTGGGGTTGAATGTGTAGCAGCCGTAGCTAGCACAACCAACCGCTGTGCCTTTCTGGGCATCCCACGCGCCGGCAATGCTCTGAAATTCCATCCCAAAACCTTCTGCTGCGATTTCCAGCACCTGCACGATGGCTGCGGGCGGCTCGCTCACCATACGAAGCCGGAAACCGACTTCCGTGTTGGGCTGGAAAGACGACGGGATGAGCACCAGACTAGAGCACTCACCGCTGATGCCGTCTTCATCCCCGTCGATCTCCACAAAGCAAAAGCCAGGCCGATACTCGCCTGAACTCAGAATGCGCTGTGGCGTTGCGTCCGACACACCTGGCAGGCCGCACACGCGGTCCCGAGAGTGGGTAACCACCCGTAGATTGACTGGGATACCAGTATCATCTTCCGCCTCACCGGGCGTCGTCTCGAGGAAGATCCACAACTTCGAAAGCGAGTCCGGATCCAGTTGCACAAAGTACTGCGGGTTGTTCATAAACGTCGAAAAGAATGGCCGCCCGCCAGCAGTGGCATCTTTCCACGCGTTCGAGATCACGACGGCGTTGGGCGCCGAGTCGATATGCGCGACGGGACGGCACACAAACGGCGTCGTGGAAAACACCGAGAGCGTGTAGTCGAGCGGCGCAAATTTTTCATACTGCGACGCCACCAGAGTCTACATTGAAACAAGCAAAAAGTCAATGTTGGTTTGCCTCGATCAAAACCAAACAATTAGCATCGAAGCAGGAAATGAAAGTACGCACAAACGTCGGTTCCGGCTCGTCGTCGGTAAAGTCCACGTCGAGACTCAACAGCGTGTGCGGGTTGTTGCTGTACGTGCCGCGGTGCATCGCATCCTGGTTGTAGTACACGCGGCGACCGTCGGTGCCGCGGTACACGTGGAGCGTGAGAAACTGCTGCTGCGCGTGGTCCGAGTCGCGCTCGACCGTGCTCACGTGGCGCGTCAGCAGCACCCACACCGTCGACGACGACCGCGTGGCTTCTGCACGCGCGTTGGCAGTCGCGACCGACGCGCTGCGGCGGCGAATAAAGCGCAACGAGTACTGCGGATTGTACGCGAGCGTGTTGGAATCGTTGGCCGGTCCCAGCTCCACCGGCCAGTGCTCGTGGATCGCGTACTTGTGCGGGAACAGCTCTGGGTTCCAGTTCAGGTAGAGACTCTCAAAGTGCTCTTTGACCGACTCGAGGTCGATCCAGAACAGCCCCACGTCGTCGGTGCCATCGGTCGGCGCTCTGGTCTCACCCAACGCGTAGTACTGATTCTGGTACGTGCGTAGCTCCTCTCCAAGCGCGCTCTCCCACGTCGTCATGTCGCTGTTGGAGTACGGACCTCGCCAGCTGAGCTTGCGCCACGGATTCTTGACGTGGAGCAGACGCAGCTTCTTTTGTTCGCCCGAGCTTTCGTCCACCACCGTCGTCTCGTAGACGTTCAACACAGCGTACACGTGCATGGGGACGAGTCCGATCTGGATCGCTTCTTCTCGCCCAATGTCGCCCGTGGTCATCGTGATGATGCAGTCGCCAAAGTGGAAGGCGCTCTTGAGCTGCTCCCATATGCGATCTTCTCGCTGCGTATCCGCCGTAAGATCAGTGATCGGGATCCGTTCTGGAATCCAGCCCGTCAGCGCAAAGAGATCGATCCCGGAATTCCCGCCCGGGTAGTCGTAGCCGCCGTGGAGCTTGAGGTACGCCTTCTCAATCAGACTCACCCACAGCTCGTTGCGCCGCGTCGTACACGAGCACATCAACTCGCGGGTCTCCGTGTTCACGGGCAGCAAGTCGTCAATCACGATCTTGCGCGGCACGCCGTTGGCCCAGAGCTTGACAATGTACTTGCCCGAGGGATTGTACATGGGCTGTCGCGTCTGCGGATCAATGGGGAAGATAATGTTGGTGACCAAGCGCGTCTGGAAGCGCTGCTCGTACGCCGCCGCGATGCATAATGAGGCCACGAACGAGCAGTCCGTCACGATGTCTTGCTTCACGACTTGAGGGCAAATGCTGTCGATCATAACGGGCATCTGCGCGCACAGCTGCGCGTACTCGCCGGGCCGCATCCAGGTCGCGCCCTTGCGAATCTGCTTGGCCGAGAGCGGCACCATGCCGTCCGGGTCTTCGAAGAAATTGATGGATCGAAAATTCTCGTGGGCATCGATATCATCGAGCCACGGAACAAAGATGTGGCCGTTGATCTGAGACGACCGGCGCAGCACGTCAAGCTCACTTGGGCTGTAGGACACGGCGTCGTCGTCCACATGGGTCTTGGAGGAGGATTGCAAGGAGCTCGACGACGACTGGCGAGACACCGGCGTCGAGCCGGAGCCCAGCAGCTGGTCGCTGCTCGAGGCTCGCGAAGGCGGCGTGCTGTGGCGAAAGCTGCGTCTCTTGGTGGCCTTAACAGGCGGCAGGGGCCAGTCAAAGGCGTCGAGAGCGGGGTCGGCTCCTGGTGGCAGCGGCCACGCCACTCCGCCGCTGTCACTAGCGTCCTCCACGCTCATTGGTGGTCCAGGTGTCACCGACTGGGACGGCAATATCGCCGGCCGAGGCACTGGCGACACTGCAAGTGGTGGTGCCGGCCACGCTGCTTCCTGGAAGGCCAACGGGTTACTACTAGCAACTGCGCCGGGACTTGGTTTTGGCTCCGCTGGCTCGACAGGCACATCGGGCGGCTGCGGCCACGGCATCTCGTCCAGCGGAGCGGCAGTGGTCGACGCACTGGCCTCTTCCTGACGAGGCGCCGCGTCCAGCCGCTTGAGCCTGGAGACGTGATCGATCACGTACTCGATCTGTTCCCGCACGGCGTCTTTCGCGCTCTGGGCCTCCGCCCCCAGCGCCGCGTACGCTTTCATGTACCTACATCATTCCACCCGCCGTCAGCATCCTTCGCCACTGTCGGCCTCCAAGCGAAAAAACCCTAGCTTCATCAACACAACTGCTGTGCTGCTACTTCTCCTCACCAGTCGCCCGCTGAAAGGAAGAGCTCGATGCACTTGTCGTGGTCGCCGCCGCTCTCCACTTCGCGCGCGCTCGCGTGGATCTCCATCGCTCGGCCCAGCAGCGCATCCGCATCCGTATCCGCATCCGCACCGGCACCCGCATCCGCATCCGCGTCCGCATCGCTCGACGATGGCTGCTGCTGCTGCTGCTCTGGGCTCGGCACTAGTGACTCGTCCAGTCGCGCGATGCGGCCGTGCAGGTCGCTGACCACGTCCTGCACGAGCGCGCGCTTGGCAGCCGACTCGACGATCGCGAGCCGGCTGAAGATGCGCACGGCGTCGCTGAAGCTCTGGAGCGCGGCCGCGCGGCTCGGCTCGTCGGGCGCGTGCTCCAGCTGCCCGCCGCGCTCGGCCAGCGCCAGCGCCTCGGCGTACAGCTCCTCCACGGTCGCGCTGCTGCGGCGCATGCTAGCGCGATAAGGCGGAGGAAAATTAATGCGACAAAATCGGAGTCTGGTGAGGAAATAGTTTTGAGAGAAATCCGTTTTGTGTACTTTCCAAATCAGCTTTTTGCGAAAAGGAAAACCTACTTATTTAGTGGAAACGTGGGAGCACCATGAACTTGTGCCTGGTATTGGTGCGACGCTGCACTACTGTAACTGCACCGAAAGCACGCGGACCCGATGAGCAGGAACGAGCGCTTAGGTGGCCCGCTTTAAGAAAGAGAGCTAAAGCACCTCCCAGCCAGCCAGAACTATACGCTACTCCTTCGTCTATGGGCGCGTCAGTCAGAGACGACTCGTATGACATGCACTTGCACAGAGCAAGGCATCAGCCCGAGTGTTTTAATCGTACACATGCACCTCGCGCACTCGATGTTGGCGTCGTCGCCGGCCCGAACGGAAAAGTTGGCCGCCATCGTGGTTCTGGGTTCGATGAAGAGCTGGATGTCGACGGATTGGAAAAGCACACCACAAGCAGCTCTCGGCTCTGCTCTATCAATGTATGGTCCGCTACAGCGTAGAGCAGAGAGCAACGTGGGTGCCAATATCATGATTTTGGACAGAAAGTACCAATGCCAATAACAATACTGCATGTCAAGAAACTATTGCGGCAGAATCATTTCAGCCAACCAAAACTATCCACTTGCTTAATTTCAGTCAATAAAATCTTCTTCACGTCACCTGGCCAAATTGTTGTGGACGGTTGTCAAAGCTCCTCGAAGTTCCTCCAGCAGCTCCAGTACACCACCAGAATGGGCGGCGCTGCGTCGAAACAAGTCGCCACCAAGGCTGCCAGCGCGGCCGCCAAGGCCTCGGCATCAGCCGCATCCACCGCACAATCCACCGCCACTGCTGGTGCTAGTGCTGCCTCGTCTCCCACCGCTCCGGCCGCACAGCAAGCGCAGCGCGTCGTGCAGACCAAGCTGTCGCCACAAGAAGTCGTCGGCGCCGCGAGTGCCGCCAAGGCCAGGCGCGCGGCCGATATGGTGCGCAACCCGAAGGCTCAATCACCGCAGATCGGGCTCATGGAGATGAACCAGGATCTGCTCAAGGAGATGGACACGTTTCAGGATTTTGAGCGCGTCGCATACTTGAAGCAGGACACGGACGGCTTCCAGCGCACGGCGAGCAGCTACCGCGTGCGCTCGAGCGAGCCCGTGCCGCTACCCAAGGACCGCACGGTGAACGCGATGAACGTCGGAGAGTACGACAAGATGGACGGACGACTGACCAATCGCGATATGCGCTTCCTGCTGCGTCTCCACTACGAAGATCCCGTGGCCTGGGACTATGACACGCTTGGCGCGCATTTCGGCGTAGATCCCAAAAGACTGGAGAACATTCTGGCTTATGTGGGGCCGCCGAATGTACTCAAGCCGCTGGGACCCATGGAGCACCCACTGGGCATCTGGTACGATTCTCCCCAGGCAGCGGCAGCCATGGTCCCAGAGTTCACCGAGCCCGAGGCGTTGCCAGCAACTTCATCTCCATCTTCATCAGGCAATCAGAGTAACCTACCACAATAATAGACTTGGTTACATTGTGAAATCTAACCGAGTCCCGTTTCACGGCCACTCTCATTAGGGACACATATCCCTAAATGACCATTCTGGTGGTGATTTATGACCGTAAACTACTTTGGCCCACCCCCACCGCATGCGTGTGGTGGAGTGCTTCACCTGACCACCGCTGGAAAGCAAGCACCCCGACGGACACCATGAGCAAGTGGCAGCCTTTCAAGCCCTTCGCGTACTCGAGTCTGCTGCCGCAGCACATCCGCCAGCGCGTACGTCGTCGTACTCTGTGTAGCTGCCAGTGCCTGCTCTCTCCGATGGCGCTCTTTGCTCCGCACAGAGCGGTCTGGAAGCGCCGCTTTCACCTATTTTCCTAATGCGTCTGCTTGTTTTCCTGTGGTTACAGCTCCGTGAGATGCTCGTGTTCGTGGAGCAGACCGGCACCAAGCAGCCGTTCCAGTCGCCGTCTGCGGACCAGGGCTACCGCTCGCCGACGCCCATGAGCCAGCCCAAGGACGTGTTTGTGCCCTCCAGCGAGAGCAAGGACGCCGTGTACAACACCCAGTACTACACGCGCGACATCCGCCGCTTCAAGTTCCCGACCGAGGTCGGCATGCATCCGTCGCTCGGCTATGAGAAGCCAGTGGAGCTGCCAGAAGGTGTGAGCAAGGGATCGCCCGGCAACAAGGTATGGGTTTCATAGTGCGAAGATTGGCGTTCCAACCAAGTCTCATTTAATTTTTTCGTCACTACTAGAGCCCTGCCGTGCTCAGTTACGATCCTACGGGCACGCGCTCAGCCATGTCCACAACGCACGGTATATGGTCAAAGTTAGTGAGTTCTTCTTTATGGGGAATCGTGGATTTGACTTTTTTTCTCGGCTTTTTCTCTCGATGTAGCTGCTCGCGACAAGCTGATTTTGTCGCACCTCGGGACGCACCACGTGCATATGGCGTGGGAGCACAAAGAGGAAGAGATCCTGAAGGACTGCGAAGCCAAGGGCATCCCGCCGGTGCCTGGCACGCCGTTTGAGTGGGACATGCCGAACATTTCGCGCGTGCGCCGCTGGTAATCAACACCGATAGAAGCACGTTCTCGTCTCTAACGAGTCAAACAGTTTCTTTTTCTCTTCAAGTGCGACGTATAGCATATTTTGCATCGAACGTGCCTGGAGAGAGCGCCCGTGTCACTCTAAATGAACCTCATCAAGTACTTCTCGACCGTCTTCTCATTTTCCATCTGAGCCAACGCCGCCTGTCAACTGTGATAGAAACTGTGAAGATCGATTCATCAACTCCATGAACCAAACATGTAATATTGAAGTCCAGAATCTGTAATGGGAGGATCTGATCAGATAATGCAGGGTTTTCTCGAACTAGACCCTTCATTGAGTGTATTTTTGAAGTTTCTCGCTCAGGTGGTTTTTGATCCTGGTCAAAACGAGCAAAACGCAACGCCCCAGACACCACCAGCCCATCAAAGGGCCAAGCGACCCGAGAGAACTCCACACCACCAGTACCAGCATTCCAACCATGTCCGCGTTCTCTGTGCTGCCCGAGATCCCGGAGCTGCCGGCGCCGGAAGCCGTCTCCAAGACCGACAAGTCGGTGACGCTCAAGCTCCAGACCGAGCTCGTGAGCGCGACCGAGAAGAAATACAAGTTCCAGGTCGCACACAGCGAACACGGCTACGTGTACTACTCGTGGATCGAGTCGGACGTGTTCTCCTCGCGTATGTGGCCCGTGAAGGGACTTCAGCCCAACTCGGTGCGTTCTAGAGTGGTTTGGAACGGTTCTACGAGAGGAGAACAACCCACAAAACTGATGTTGCGTGTGTGTTTGCGTGTCGTTTTTTTTTACAGAACTATGTGTTTAAGGCGCGGGTTGTGCGCGAGGATACGCGCCAATGCGGAGAATGGTCACCGCTCACCACGTATGTGCGCACGTTCACGGAGGAGGAGGACGCCAAGCGCGCCGGCACGGTCTTTGAGCATGTACGCATTTTCGTTCCTATTGTTTTTTGTTTTGTTTTGTTGTGTGTTTTCGTTTGGAGAGCAAAAATCGCACTGACAAGAATTCGCTGTTTACAGGCACTTCGTCTCGAGCGAGAACAGAAATCCGCGCTCAAGGGCCAGATCTCCAAGCTCACCACAATGTGCGGGCTCCAAACGGGTGTGGTGGTCAGCCTGGAACACAAAACTGTTCTCACGTTTTGTTTTGTTTCTCTCTCTTTATACAGGCTAGATGAAGCCAAGCAGCCGCCCAAGCCGAGCGTCAAGATTCACGAAGACATGATGTCGAGCCGCCGCATCATCGACACGAACATGCAGCGTCTCCAGTCGGAGCTGAGCTCACAGTCGGTGGCGCTGCAGGCCATCAAGGCGCAGCGCCAGGCGGACGAGCAGATGATTCACGATCTGCTGAACGAGCAGGAAAATCTCCGCGTGCAGCAGAGCCAGCAGAAGGACAGCGCCAAGTACGAAGTGGAGATGCAGCTGCTGCGCGAGCAACTGGCCAAGAACGAGGCGGCGCTGGCCAAGCACCACGCGCAGGTGACGGCGAGCCACGAGCAGATCAGCGCGTACGAGGCCTCGCTGGAGGCCAAAAAGAGCGAGATCCAACAGAAAGAAGAAGAGGTGGAGAAGCTCATGGCTGACTGCAATCGCATGATGCAAGAGCAGGCCGACACCGCGGCGGTCAAGCAGCTGGAGATCGAGGACGCGCTCATGGAGGCCAAGACATCGCTCGAGCAGCAGCTGGACATCAACACGTACCTGCGTGACGAAGTCACGCGCCTGCGCGAAGAGAACCACCACTTGAAGAACCAGATAACGGAAATGGACTCGGAGATCGCGCCCAAGCTGATGCGGCTGGAAGATGAGAACGAGTCGCTTCGCGCGGCGCTCGGGCGAAGAGGCTAGGCGAGCAACCAGCCCACATATTCGTACGGTGCATCAAGCACACGAAAGGCGGATCAGGGTTTTCTACCAAGAGGCTGTGCACGAGATTATATAAGGAACGCATATTTCATTCCACGTAACGTAAGGACCGACTCATTCAACACTATTGGGCTAGTCGAGTTGGATGCTGCGTCGCGTAGCTGTACCCTCACTAGAGATCAATTGATCGCAATGCAGATTCCAGCTCTCGGTCTTATTGTAGCCGCGCTGTACGTTCACGCAGGCCAAAGGTGATCACGATCTCGCCATTCTACGTATTTTTACTGCATAAGAACGTCGTGATTATCCTTGCGGACCACAACCTTGTGTTTGGGCTGCGGGTGGAGGCCGAGCAAGTCTCCCAGCCATCTGTCTTCACACGGGGACAGCACGTTGGATCCCGGCACATCCACTGACTCAATTTATCATCTTCTGCCTTAGGGACACCAGTACACCACCCGTGGCAACGCCAGCCAAGCCAGTCAGGCCACCGTTTTGGTGTACGAACAAACGCGTTTTCGGGCAGCTACTCGATCGAACGCCTGTACGCGTTCCACGAGTATTGCCATCAGGCCTCGATCTGTCGCGTGCTAGTCGCGTGCGCGCTCGCGCTCATCTTGCTGCTGGAATGGGTCTCGCTCCAGGCGCCGACGCTCGGGTGGCGAGCCAACTACATGGTGTTTGTCTGCGTGTTCGTGTGCGCCGGCGCCATCGCGTCCTGCATGCTGCTCCAGGCCAAGAACATCATCCCACATCTGCAGCTCACGGGTCGAGAAGCGGTGATCATCACGGCCACCACGGCCGTCGCGTACGCTGCCATGCTGCTGCTGCTCGCCAGCCTCTGGGTCTTCCCGATCCCGTTCCTCGTCGCCGTCGGCACGGGTCCGTTGTGCTGCTCACAGCCGCCTCGGTGGTCGCGACGGTCGGCATCTAGGCGTCCATGTGGTCATCTATCCGTGCAAGCGGTGTACGTCCGCCAGCGCAGCGCGCTCACGCAAAGTACCGCCGTGATCGTGCTGCAGCTCATCAAGCTCGCGCTAAAGGCGCTGCTCGCGCACCACATTTCCGGCGGCATCGACGACTACAAGCCCGAGATCGTCGTATTCTCGGTGGACGTGTACCACGGTCCTCGTGCATGCAGACGGCCTACTCGCCGTGGACGAATTTCGTGATCATCGCGCTCGATGTGGCCCACCAAGGCGCCTCGCTCTATGGCGTGAGCAAGCGCGCCGTCGACATCCGTCGGCACGTCGCGGGAATACAAAAATGCGGTTCTTCAAAACAGTTAGATCTCGTGGCCGTTGCACTGACGCTGCAGCAGCAGCCGGAACAGCTCGACCTCCACCGATTGACGCACATTCACATGCAGTCGATCCTCAACCATCCGCTGACTACCGATGGGCGTCGCACCTTGCAGCACGTGCGCACGTCGATGGCTTTAGACGCAACAACGTCCGACACGACACGACCGCCACGCGAGCACAGGCCAAGCCGGCGTCTATCCTTCCCATCCCACTCGTCGAGCGACAGCCAACAAAGCCTTCTATAGCAGAATCGACCGGGGCACTTCAGCACGCTAGGGTAGACCGCACTCAGCTCGTGGAGCAGACCCTGGCCGTGCTCTTTAGCTGCGAGTTCTTGGCGCTGGCCGAGTACGTCGAGTGTATCCTGCCGTTGGCGTACTCGGTGTGTCTGCCCCTCATGCACCTGCCCCCCAACGCCCAGTACTACCCACAGCTGGCGGCCATGGACGCGAGCCCACTCCGCTAGGCCGTGGGGACGATCCTCGCGTACTCACTGCTTGAACTCGCGTCGTTCGTCGCGTTCCACGCGGTCGTGCGTCGCTGACTGGGCGTGTCGCCGCTGCACCAAGTGGCGATTCCGCTCATCCATTTCGGTGCGTGACTGATAGGAAAGCTGTGGGATTTCGATAAAGGCAGCTGATTCTGCTGTAATGGCAACTGACTCTGCTTGTGCTGGAAAATGTTGTGGCAGGCGCGGACTTCAGCTTCAGCTTTGCGTGGATCCATGGCTGAATCGAAGCACAATGGTTGCAGCGTGTAAACTTGTGCTTGTTACCAGTTCCTGCAAACAAGTAGTATCCATGCACCATGCGTCGTTCCCGCACCTAGGCGCAAAAAAAAGTTCAGAACCGAACCGGGCCCTTTTCAGTTTGCGTTCTCAGTAGGTATATTGAAATTCTAGTATCGCATCGGCGGCGGCGGTGGCGGCGGGGGCACGCCTCCGACATTCATCCCCATTCCCATCCCCGGCATTCCCATTCCGGGCATCCCCATCCCCATCGCAGCTGCTGGCGGTGGGGGTGGTGGCGCCATGTATCCTCCTGGTACGGCTCCATACTGCGGGGGCATGCCCATGCCCCTCGGCGGCGGCGGCGGAGGCGCCACACCACCTCCTCCACCCAGCATCATAGCATCTCCAACTGGCCCAGCGGCGCCGCCGAACCGCGTGTTGGGCTTGAGCCGGTTCGGGTTGCTCTGCGCGAGCAGGCGCTCGGCCTCGGAGCCGTGGCGCTCGCCCTTGCTGTCGCGCTTGAACGCGTACTGCACGACCACCTGGCGGTTGCTCAGGTACTGGCCGTTCATGCACTCGATCGCGAGGTCGGCGGCTTCAAAGCAGTCGTAGCTGATGAACCCAAACCCTCGGGAGCCCTTCGTGTCGGGGTCGCGCATGATCTTGGGCGTTTCAATGATGCCGCCAAACGCCGAGAACGTGTCGTAGAGGAGCTTCTCGTCCACTTCATGGTCTAAATTGCCGATGAACAGGTTCGCGCCGACATCCAAATTCTTGCGGTCCTGCGAGGCCTTCTTCACACGCACCACCTTGCCGAAGAGCTGCACCATGTTGAGGATCTTGATGGCGTAATCCGCGCACTCCTCCGTGCGGAACTCGACAAAGCCGTAGTTCTGGTGGCGGTTGGTCACCTTGTCGGTCGGCATGTGGACGTTGATGACGGAACCGGCCTGCACCATGAGCTCCCAGAGCAGCTCGTCGGTCACGCGGTCGTCTAAGTTGCCCACGTACACCGTCGCGTCCTGGTTGCGTTGCTCGATCTGGGCCGACATGGCTAGTAAGGGCTGGTCGTGGGGGAAAATGCGCGAGGAAGTAAATGTCAGTGAATGGAAGAGGTCCACTCGGTGTCACAAAAGCGAGGCTTGGATCAAACTATATACATAAATAGACAGCACCAAAATATTTAGTGTATGAGTGCTCAACAACCATAGAATAACGACTACAGACCACATGTCAGTACTATTAACGAAAGTGGCCACATGTGGAACATGCATGGGTATCTTGAAGCATAGTCGCCAATATCGTCGCTGGAAAGATGAGTGTAGCGTTCGCGGCCGCGGCCGACGCGTGGGCGGCGCTGCTGGTGGACGGCGATCGCCTGCAGTTCCTGGAGACGCACTTCGACGCGGCCATGGCCATGGCCGTAGCACTCGCGCAGCCACAGGTGGGTGGAACCGATCCACCGTCGCAACCTAAATGTTCGTGAACCGATTTTTTTTTCCAACAAATGTTTGTGTGTGAGCACAGACGCAGAACTCGATTGACTGGAGCACCGTGCGAGAACAGTTCCAGGCAGAGCAGGTGGAGAATGTGTCGTCAAATTGTTCTGGGAACGCTTCCGCTCACGACAAAAAAAATGTTCCGCATAGGACGAGCAGACGCTTCTGGCGCTAGTGTTCGCGATCCAGGAAGTGATTGAAGTCATCGTGCGAGAGAACTTGACGTTTGTCGTAGACAATGTATCGGTCGATGACACTGGCGCCGCAGAACCGTTCTCGGCCTCGCAGCGCGACGTCGCCGCGCAGCAGGACGCTCTGGTGCAGAAATTGCCGAAACGGTTCCGCCTCGCGTTCATCAAGGCGCTGCGGAGCCAGTGGGCAGCGCTTCAAGCCGGTGCGAGCGACCAGAGCTTGCGGTTGAATCGCCTCAAGCGCATGAGCTGGTACAGAACATTTGTTCTACACAGAACAACGGGAGCCACGCGGGATGTTGGTTTACTAGCCTAATTTTTTTTCTTTTCATAAGGCGAGTAGCGCTGCCGTTCGTGCTCTTGCGAATTGTTACCAGCGACAATCAGCAGCGGATCGTCAAGGTACCAATGAAACAGTTCCACCAGCTCCGCTACAGCACAGCCAAGGTATTGTCTTGTGCTCTCTGCGCGGTCGTAAATCCTTCCAGGTGTGGGTACTGATATAACAACTGCTGTCAACTCTGGGTTCCGTAGCTGCTACAGGAGATGAACCAAGTGGAAACGCATCCGATCATGCGGCTGACGAACCTGGAACGATCCAAGTCTCAGAACCATTCTACCGTCAGCGATGCCGCGGTGGCGCCATGAAGCACGAAGAAATATTTGTTCCAAGGTGGTCTATACTAATCCAACAAAAAAGTACACACGTCCAACTAGCTCTTCATGCGCTTCTTCGAGTTGGCAAAGCACTCGCCCCACAGACACACGACCTTGCCCGTCATGATCTGCGAGAACGCGTCGAACGTGTAGGTGCTGCGCGCGTTGGCCTCTTCCGACGAGATCACTTTGGCGTCCACCTGCGCCTGCACGGCGGCCTCCAGCAACTCGTGCGGAGTCACCTGCTTGTGCAGCTGGAACGGATACTTCTCTTCGACGATCGGGTGCACGCGCTTCTCGGACGGGATCTGGTACGTGTCCAGAAGCAGCTCTGTATGAAATACATAAAGTGAGCCGACGGACAGAAGAAAAAAAAAAAACACAAAAAAAACGCACCGATGAGCCGCTCGAGCTCTGGCTGCGAGATGACCTTTTCATCCTCCGCGGCGGTGGTCGTCGAGTCGCGCGCCGCGAGGTCGAACAGACAGCGAAGCCGCTCGTCGACGGCGCCCTTGACGGCCATCGAGAACGCGACCATGAGCGCGTCCACGTCGACCTTCTGCTCCTCATCCTTCTGCAGGCTCAGCAGCACGCGCTCCAAATGGTACTATCGTCCAGCAGTTCAAGTTAGTATGGACTATAGGCGCCATGCAAGTGAACAGAAAGGCGGAACGTACGGCCTTGTTGAGCCCCTGTGGACATGGCTCGCCGAGCTTGTAGCCCAGGTATCGGTCAAACTGCGCGATCGCGGCCTTGCCGCTGGAGAACGCATTGAACACACCTTCACGCACGGAAGCAAAGATCTCGGGGCTGCAGCAATGCAACGGCACAGTCAGCTCCATCTACCAGACAGCGTAGCCCAGATCGTAGCTCCATTCGTACGTGATCTCGTTGGAGCTGCGCAGCTCCCAGGCCTCATACGGCGAGATGACGGCGGCGTCCGCGATGGGCAGCTGCGTGGCCTCAAAGTTCTTCTTGCCGCGCGAGCTTCGGTACACGTAGAGGCTGATGCCCAGCACGATGCCGCCCAACACGATTCCCGGGTTGCGGCTGAAGAACCCGGGCTTGTACTTGGGCGGCTCGTCGCCGTCGCTGGTCGGCGTCTGCGTCTGCTGCGCGGCCGCCGGCGTCGGGTTCTTGGCCGTCGCATCGTGCTGAATAAACCTTCGCGAGTGCGCGCTGGCCGCAGCCGCGACGGGGCGACGTAGCGCCAGCGCCCTGCGCAGCGCAATGGTGGTCATCATCTCGGTTCAGGCCACGTTGTTGTGAGTGGCCGAGATTGAACAGCTACTACTTCCTATTGCAATACACTTTTCTCTTCGTGTAGCCCACCCCCAAAAGTACTGAATTAATGAAATGAGCCCTCCATCCAGGACAGGTTGCCATCCTAAAATAGGACCTGTGTCCTGGAAAAGAGGGGGGAGCTGCTGTTTTCAGCGACACACAGCCAGCCTCTTGTTGCAAGCAGAGAGACCCAGCCCGACAGCGCGGGCGGCATGCAGTGGTGAGCTCGACAGCGCAGCGCCCCCACGGACCCAGACCCGATCGAACAACGACGACCACGAACCAACAACGACGACCACCGCCCATGGACCCGCGGCGCCTCTACCGGTACGTACATCTCGCTTCCTTGCTCCACGAGGAGCTCTCCATTGACTCATTCCCTGGTGCTGTGGCATTCTGGACGTAGCGAGATCGTGGAGGTGGAGAAGCAGCTGCGCGAGCTGCTTCGTTCCAACCCACTGAACGCGCAGGACGCCAACGCGCTGCGCGTGCGGCTCGTGGACCGCGCGCGCATGCTGGCGCAGCAGGCGCCCGCGTTCGCCGCGCAGCGCGAGCTGGAGCAGGTGCTCTGGAAGCCGTGCTTTTACAAGCGCATCGAGGACTTCCGGCGCCGCATCCGCAAGTACGCGGCCGCGCCGGCGTCCGACCGCTCGGTGCGCGTGCACTTTGCGCGCGTGTCGCACGAGTTCCAGGCGTTTCTCAGCGACGCAGCGGCGTTCTACGAGAGCCTCCGCGCCGCGTACACCACATGGCTGCTCGCGCACCGCGTGAGCCGCATCGCTGGCAGCACTGCGGTCCCGTCTCTGACCGCTAGTGGAGGCGGTAGTGGTAATGGTACAGGTGGCAGTAGTAGTGCCCAACAGGAGACCCAGGCGAATATCGACAAGTGCCGCACGAGTCTGCACCGCTGCCTGGTGTTTCTCGGCGACTTGGCGCGGTACCGCGAGCTCCACAGCCAGAAGGCCAAGAAGAACTTCGCGGCCGCCGAGAGCTTCTACCACATGGCGCTGGCCGTGATCCCGGAGAACGGCAACCCGCACAACCAGCTCGCGGTGCTGGCCACGTACGTCGAGGCCGAGACCGTCGCGGTGTACCGCTACTGCCGCAGCTTGCTGCTCGCGCAGCCGTTTGCGACCGCCGAGGAAAACCTCGCGCTGCTGTTTGAGCGCAGCCGCCAGCGGCCGCTCGCGCCGCCCGCCACGGCCATGGTCTCGGAGCGATCCACGGCCAAGGACAAGTCGGCGTACCTCAAGAGCTTTCTGCACCGGCTCACGCGCATGCACGGCGTCCTGTTCTCGCTTGCGACCTCTTCGTCGTCTGCCTCTGCCTCGTCCTCGTCCTCGTCGTCGGCATCAGCCGCTGCGCCACCCGTGTACTCGAAAGAGATGGAGTCGCTGCTCATGAAAGACCTGGCCACGCTGCTCGCGACGGGCAACGTCGGCGACGCGCTGCTGCTCAAGCTCGTGGTGATCAACGTGTTTTGCGTCGTGCGCGCCGCTGACTCGGCGGCCTCCAACGACGCGCTTCGGCTCGCCGTGCGCACGGTCTCGGTGGTGATGGACTTTCTCGTAGCCGAGTTTCCGGCCGTGGGCGCGACACCGAACAGTGGAGGTGGCGGTGGCGGTGGTGGTGGGGCGCTGCCCAACGCGCTGCGGCTGCTGGGCGCCGTATCGACGTTTTGCGACTTTTTGCGGCTCAACACCAAGTTCCTGGACGCACTGGATGCCATGCTCAGCCGCGCGGACGCCGACGACGACCGCGATCTGTGCAAGCGCTTTGCCAAAGCGCTGCTGGAGAGTCTGGTCAAGCTGCTGAACCACAGCAACGTGCAGGCGGTGATCCACGGCGGCGAGGCGAACGCGCAGAATGCGCGCGCGTGGAGTGAGCGGCAGCTGCAGCTCAGAGAGAACGTCGAGCTGCGCGGGTTCAAGCCGCTGTGGGCGCTCGTGGATGCCGGCGCGGCGCACAAATGGCGCGACGACCTGGCCGTCAGCGCTGCCGCTCCGCACGCTTTGACGGCGCCCGCTGTGGCACCCTTGACGGATGCGGAGGCCTGGAAAGTGCGCGTGTGGAACGTGTACCGCTTTGCGCAGTTTGTGTGCCAGGACTATGAAGGCAACCCGATGCTGTACCTGTACAAGGGTCAGTTTGCCACCTCGCCGAGCGTGGTCTCGGGCATCTCGAACGGGTTCTCGCTCGCGCCGCCGACCAGCTCCACCATGGGACTGTTCAACGTCGCTCCGACAGCGTCCGTGCCTGCTGCTGTGAACGGTGGCGGCGGCAGCAGCGCCGCGTCCAACGAGGAAGCGGATGACTTTGACGACGAGATCATTGTCTACCAGCCGTCGCCGGCGTTGGGCCCGTCGCAGCCGCGGGGCGAAGGCAGCAGCGCGTTGCTCGCTGGCAGCTCGTTCTCGTCTCCGTTTGGCTCGGACCCGTTCCGCCTCGGCTCGAGCGCGTCTGCATCGCCGTTCGCCAACGGCTCGCAGCTGCCGCCGAATCCGGCGCAGCGGCTGTCACTGGTGTCGCCTAGCTCGGTGTTTGGCTCGTTTGGGTCTGCTGCTGCCGGCAACACGACGGACGGTGGCGGCGGCGCGATCGGCTCGTTGTTGGGCTATGGCGGCTTCCACTCGCTGGGTAGCCTCGGCGGCGGCAGCAGTGCATTCTCTGGCCAGGGCTTGTTGTCGACCGGGTGGGGGAACCCAGCCACGCAGGCCGCCAGTACGCCGTCGGTGACTTCGCTGTCGGGAGCGTTTGCCAGCCAGCCGTCGCCGTCGCTGTCACCGCAGCAGCAGCTGCCGTCGTCGGCGAGCTCGAGCCGGCGAGGCAGCTTTTTTGACGACATGGACGACCTCGCGGCCATTGAGCGCGAGAGCTCGCTGTACCAGCAGAAAGAGTCGAGTCTGAGCGCGTTGTTTGGCACACCCACAGCGTCCACGAGCTCCAAGACGCTGTCGGCGTCGCCGGCCGCATTCACTGGCATTCCGCCACTGGCGACGGCGCGTTCGTCGTCGGTCGGAGGCCCACGAACGGCGCCGCCGCCAGGGTTCGGCGTCACTGCGTCGCCACCGGTACCGCAGGACGCGCCTCAGTTTTTCACGCGCAACCCGTTCGCCACGCCCTAAGTTGTCGATTTGACGGGACGGTACAGTACGACTATGGACGCGGCCCGCGTGGACGGCTGGCAGCTTCGATGGTGGGTGGGCTGCGCGTGTCAGCCATCAAACCGGGATGGGATTCTCCACCGAAATAACAAAGGTCACACCTGAGCTGTTGTTTTGAGATATGACCGATAGAAGCCGAGGCCGCGTCGATGGCTCTGGTTACGAAGACTACAGCTGGAATCAAGTGGACTAGATAGAAGGAGAGAGGAAGGGAGGGGAGACGTGAGCAAGACACGCGACAGCGAGACAACTGAGGACAATGGGAAACAAGCCTCGCGATGGCTCATGCAGGATCGGCGTTACCATTCGCGTGAAACTACCTGCCAGAAGAAGAGATCAATCGGGAAGCAAGGATAGTTGCCATTCAAGCACAGCGTAGATAGAAAGAAATGGAGGCTGCGGTGATTTGCCAGACCAGCGTGGGAAAACCTCCTCCCTCCCACAGTAGATAGAACAAATATTGCACAACTTACCAATATTCTAGCGTGAGTTTGAGCACGAGTTGGTGCTTGGACGTGGTTGCGTCGCAAGGCACCCTCCTCCCCGCAAGCCAAGCACGGACATCGGACTGGATCAAACCAAAAGTAAAAATTAATGGGTGGAGAGATCGTATCCAGTATACTGCCGACGGCCAACAGTGCGCGCACGAGCCTCGAAGGCGCAGCGAACCCGCCGAGACCACACGGCCGCACGGCGCGCGCTGCCACTTGGCCGGCATCGCCCCATGCGCCGCAGCCTCGTCGACTACCGGATCGCGCTTGCGCTTGAGCGGTGT
>JAADWZ010000368.1:0-31109 GCA_023336445.1 Pythium dissimile | reverse complement strand
TCTCTTCTTTACGTCTTCTTCTCCACCGCTAGTGTTTATATGTATTGGCCACATGCTTCAAGTCATGGCGAATCACTACCAATGAATATCGCGGCGGCGTTGTTGCTCGGGCAGTGGAGCAGCACAGCTCTCGCTCAGATTCAGATTGTACCCAGCATGCGTTCATTCGCGATACACCTCCTACCATTGATCACAAAGCCATTCTAATCGCACGTGCATTGGCTAAAAACAGACATTCGGAACTACAGAGTGCTTGATGATCAATGATGAACCAACACAAAACAAACCAAACATGGCCAAGTCTTCCTGCGAATCCGACGCTGAAGGCAACCATGGCGCCGAAATGAGGCTCCCGTTGGTTGTGTCCCCGCTCATAGGTCAGTGTGTTGCATGCAGCGCAGATACATCACCCACCGCTCGCTCGCTTCTACGCACGTCTCCTCGCTTCACCTGAGGGTTTCCGCCGCCACGACGAACCTGTCATCGCTCTCGTCAGTCCCGGCTCGAGTGCGTACCGACGACCGGGCCTTGAGCGGGTCGGAGGACACGGCCGGGAGAGGCAGCTCTTTGGCCCTGTATATTGGTCTCCGTACCCGGCCTGACGACGATCGTTGGCGACGATTATGCGTTGGCGCTCGTTGCGCCGTGCGCGATGCGCGGTGCGGGGTCTGGATCGAGCTGCGTCCCGTCGATGAGAAGAAGGATTCGGTCACTACGGGCGCAGCGGATGTCAGGGGCAAAGCTTGGCGAGCTGATGCATGCTCTTGGAGCTGCGCACCGGGTTGAGTATCGAGTCGACGGACGAAAACGACTTGGTGGGCTTGGCGGGTTCGCCGCACGCGCGGCGTCACGCAGCAGCTATCGCCGACGATCGAAGCCGCAGTCACCACCGCCACAACGACGAAGATGCCGGCGATGGACACAAAGCCAGAATTGACCGACAGATCCCATCCACTATCCGGCATCTCCACAGACGCCTCAACGACGTACGAATGTGCATCGCTGGAAGTGGCTCGAGCTCCTCACGACGCTGCATTGCCGGCTCCAGAGACAGCGCCCGCTCCACCCGCAGCACGAGCCCGCCAGCTTGGATGGATCCCAAATCTCATGCGATGCTAATGCGATCGGCGATCAGCGATCAGCGATCAGCAATCAGCGGATCAGCAAATCGCCACAGAGTGGCAGAGTCGCAGAGCAAGTGCTCTACAGGCACCGCGACGTCTTGGCCGTTGCGTTCCAGCCTGGTAGCACCGATCGAGCGTTCCGAAGCGTTGATCCCCGCGCCAATTGACACAGTATTGTGACTGATCAGCTGCATGCATCGGAGAGATGGCCTGCGCGCGTTCGATCTGGAATGTGGCGTCGCGACTGTGGACATCACACGGGTCGCGCGCTCCGGCGCCGCGACTACGATATGGCAGCGGCATTTAAGCTCGTGCTAACGCGGATGGCGTGGGGCAAGCTGTTCGCAGTGGAGCGCGGATTTTACCCCATGAAGCCGACGCTTGGCGACCGCTGGATTTTGAATGCCAAGATGTTACACCAGTGTCCGCACCACGAAGAGTGGCCTGTACTTATCTGCCGTCTTGATTGTGATCTAGATTGAGCGAGGAGTCGAGAATCGTGGATCGTGGATCGTGGATCATAGATCGTAGATCATAGATCGTGGGTCGATCGTTTCTGGATCAACTGAAGCAAATCGGCACAGAAGGCAAGCTTGATTAACTAACTATTGGGCAACTCAGCATGCATCACCTTTTTGATACAGGATTTCTGTGTGTGTGAAGTGACTATGCAATTCGGGATAACGATGACTCAATGCTCCCAGTAACTAGGTCCAGATAGACAGCAGTCCCATGGAGAAGAAGCCCGCGAGCAGCGCCGAGCACTTGGCCACGAGCCACTTCTGGTTCTGCAGCTCCTGCGGAATTGTCTCCATGAGGGCGACAAACAAGAATGTTCCGCCGGCCATCGCAGAGCAAATACCGCTCGCGGCGGTTTCTTTCGTCGCATCCACCAACAGCCAGCCGAGATAAATACCCAGTGGGGACATGAGCGAGAAGATACCGACGGCCGCAATCAGCCTCTTGCGCGAGACTTTGTGGTGGAGCAGCTCGAGAGCGAGTGCAAAAGCCGCGAGCGACTTGTGTGCCAAGATGGCGACGAGAATGTCCCACGCCGCGCCGTTCGCAGCGCCCACGCCCATGCCTTCCACGACCGAATGGAACGACAGCGCAATGAAGATAATGAACGCGAGCATTGGGTTGGCGTTCATGATCCCGCTGATATGGGCGTGGGTCACTTCCATGTCGCCGCAGAGCTCACTGTCCGCTGCGATCCCAGTCACTGGATCCCGCATGCCACTCAACCCATAGTGAACGTCGTGCTGATCGCGAGAACCACCACAAGAGTCGTGGTTGTGGCCGTTCCCGGCCGCGTGCCCATTCTGCGACTTGATGAGACAGATCTCTTGCGTCCCTGGTAGCACCTGGGAGGAGCCTCGGTCTTTTGTCGAGATTTTGAGAATGAGCGGCGTATGCTCATCGGCATTCTTGTTCTTGGACTCCCCGAACCGCCGCTGCATCGCGTGTGCAAATACCTCGAGGAACATGACTATGAGGAAGCCAACGGCGTAGAAGAAATATGCGAGCTTGAAGCATTTGCCCTCGGTGAAGCAGCCAGCGGCCGCGAGCGCCTGGTTATCTTCCGCGTCGGGTAGCAAGTGCATGGTCGAGCCAGCGAGGAAGATGCCACCAGCAAACATATTAAGCACGCTGGTCACGAAGGGACTCACGCGGTCTCTGAGCACAAGCGGCGCGAGCCCACCTGCGACCGCCTGGAGCCAGACGACACCGCCAGCGACGAGCTTGAAGGCGTCCACGTCGTTCATGGCGGAAGCCGCTGGTTGAGTGTCCGTATGTGAACGTGAGGCGGCAACTGTTGGAATGAGATCCCGTTTGGTTGCCACGACATATCGACACGGATAGCTCTTGTTCCAGGGTCTGGCTGAAGGCCCCTAGCTCTCTTGTTCTCCGACGGCGGTGGCACGCGTCGCGTCGCACGATCCGAAAGCTACAATATGGAACAATCGAGCCCATATTTAGAGATCCATAGATACAATAGTTATGGAAATCAACGAAAAAACACGACTGTTCGAAGTGATTGCAGGGTGAATGGGGAACAAGCCGCCAGGCACGTGCTTTGGCTTTATCCATGTCGTCAACAGTTTGGCTCCAGGTGCATATGTTTTAATCGAGCACGGCTGGCTGATTACCCGGTGTTGCTCTCTGTTCAGTGTTTCGTCGCCGCCGGCGGGAAAGTACAATAGACAACCACGGCAAACGCATCAAAGTCGTGGTGCTTGGAGGCTCGGGTGTTGGCAAAACGCAGCTGTTCCGTCGTCTGCTCGACCAGACACCGTCGGATGCATATGCGCCAACAACATCAGTGGCCATTGGCGCCAAGTTGGTTTCGCTGGACGGCCAGCCGCCGACGGTCGTCGAGCTCTGGGATGTTCCGCATCAAATGTACGCAGGCAAATCCATGATCGAGACGTATTTACAAGGGCTCGACGGCGCTCTGTTGGTCTACGACGTAGCCTCACCATTGAGCTTCCAGGTGGTGAGGGACTACTACGCACTCATCGCGCCATACTCCACGCAACACCCCGTCGCTGTCGCTGTCGTGGGCAACAAGATCGATCTACTCGACCAAAGCAGCGAATCGCCTATCAGTGAGACCGTGGAGCTCGCAAGAAGCTGGACGGCACGACAGAGCAGTGCGATTATTAACGTGACAACATCTGCGCGCGAGCAAATGGGCACGCTCGAGCTGCTTCGCGCTGTGGTCCTCGCCACGAGCAGCTCAATTGTACCCAGCAGCATCGTCCAAGTGTAGCCATGTTCACCCAATTTACCTTTGTTACTCCATATACTTTGTCGTTATCACAGTGTTGAGGGTGCGCACGGGTTCCAACGCCTAGCTCCCGTCAAAGATCATTTCCACGGAAACCTCGAGCGCAGTAAGCATGGCGACGCCACTGGACGCGCCGCTGGAGCTCAAGCAGGCGCAGCAGGCGCCCAAGAGCCTCAAACACAAGAACAAGAACAAGCGCTCGTCTCCGACAGGCGGCAGCAGCGGCAACGGCGGCGCCAGCGCGGCTGCGAGCCCGTCCGCGTCATCCACATCGGGGGCAGCGGCGGCGGCCGCGGGCGATTACAACCACAGCCACAACCATGGCCATCATCACCACCATGGCGGCGCCACCAGTGGCTCTGCGCGCAAGGGAAGTGCTGCCAGTGCGGCAGCAGGCGAAGACAAGATGCGCGAGCTGCTTGCGAGCAAGATCGCGGAGATCGAAGTGGGAGGCGACGAGAACCTCGAGCTACCGATCGACCTGTCGGGCATATTCGTGGATGAAAGTCTGCCGCTCAAGGTGCTGTCGGACATGCAGGCCGTGCTGGACGACGCCGCGCTGTCGGTGGAGGAGAAGACGACCAAGATGGCTGCACAGATCAAGAGGACGGTGCGGTGAAGTGAGCTCTCAAGTTGAAGATGGTGTGTTGCAGAACTGACGGTGTGGATTGTGGCAGAGTGACGAGTTCGCGTTATTCCAAAAGAAAATCAGCGAGATCAACTCACGCTGCATCGTGCTCAAGCAGCGCAAGAACGCCGGTGCGTTGTTGTGGCAACGGACAGTCTCTCGTGGCCGGCGCTGACACCGCAATGGATGTGTAGCGATGGCTGAGCTGACCAAAACAGCGGCTTCCAAGGGTAAATTGGAGCAGCTGTGCCGTGAGCTGCAGAAGCAAAACAAGTTGATTGTGGTGCGTTTACGCTCACGCACGGCAGGAAACTTAGGGTTGGTGTGGTTCTGATTGAATCTGTGACGACCATCAATAGAGCGAGAGCCGACGCATCGCCGACGAAGAAGATAAGAAGCGGTGGGGTTATTACTCTGAGGGACGGCGACTGAAAGGGAGACAGTCTAATGAAGTTAGTTGTTGGATGGAATAGCCGAGACCTATCTACTCAGTTCCAGACAACGATCGAAGAAGTGAGCACCAAGATGGACCAGCAAAGCGAAGACTACGTCTCGTCGCTGAAAGAGAATGAAAAGTATGGCGGTAATACGGAGTGGATCCGGTGAGGTTGAGTTGCTTACTGACGCAAATTTATAACAGCTTGCAGCAGAAGCTCAAGGGGTTCCTCGAGCAATACGCTGCCAGGGAAGAACACTTCAAGAAACAGTTGGAAGCCAAAGGCTTGACGATCCAGCTCGCGGAGGCAAAGCTGGAACACCAGTTGGAGTTGACGTCTCGTGAGGCCGAGAGGACAAGGCTGACGCTGGAGAAGGCCAAGGAGTTCGCTGAACGCGAAATCCAGCTGCAGGTGCGCAATGTGCCTATCAAAACTTGAAGCAGCTGCTTGGAATTTGTGCTGAAGAAGCTGACGAATTCTGGTGAAATAATGCAGACGCAACTGAACGCATACTCGGAAAAGTTCAACGTCGTTCAAGAGACGCTGACAAAGAGCAATGAGATGTTTGTGACGTTCCGGGCGGAGATAGATAAGGTGGGTGCCAAGATCGCTCCCACTCCTACTCGTATTGGTGCAATTGAGCTAACAAAGCCGGATCACTGCTAGATGAACAAGCAGACGAAAAAGCTCGAGAAGGAGAACGCGACGCTTAAGAAGAAGTGCAACGATTACGACCGCGGAGCGATCGAAACGATCCAAGATAGAGTCAAAGCGGCAGAAGAGACGGCGAAGCTTCAAGAGAAGATCAAGAAGCTCGAAAACTTGTGCCGTCAACTCCAAGCTGAGCGCAAGAGCGCCAAGGAGTAGACAAAAACGCGATCCTGAACGTTTCCGCCGGCAGAACATGAGAGACTTTCTATTTTCAGCGTTTGCGCTGCTTTCATCGGCGGTGATTCTTTTCTTGCTCTGGCTGTTCACCGCTATGTTCTGAGGAAGCACAATCAGAAGCACACATGGTTACCAATGAATGCATCAGCCAGCATTTGATACACTCATCACCGAGACAGCGGCAGCTCTGGTGCGAGCATGCCAGGAGAATCTTTCCACATTGGGAGCAGCGTGGCTGCGCAAGCCAAACACCATGGCGTCCACGCCAAGAAACAGATCGGCGGCACTGGAGCACCGGTGAACTACTCGTTTGACGAACGTGTGTTCAGCGCCACCGACACGCCCGCCGACAAGGCACTGGCCAAGCAGCAGGTCGTGGCGTCGCTGCAGTCCAGGATCCTGTCGGCAGAGGCTTTGCAGTGGAACACATCGACGTCCAACTACGACAACATGCAGATGACGGGCAAGTGCTACCATCGCACGAACGTAAACGCTGAGGTATGCTATGTGGCGCTGAACTAAATGAAGCATTTTGATAGGTCGATGTTCGCTAACGCATGATTTACTCGCTAGCGGAACCGCACTAACATGTACCAGTACAACTTCCGCGCCGAGAGGCTCCCGAAGAAGTGGCCGAGCGTCAAGCCCATGACCAACCGCTTTAACACGGGCATCCTCGAAGTGGCTCTCAAAGACGAGTACATGGGCGAAACCTTTGGCGATGGTCGCATGATGAGGGGCTACAGCAAGCGAACGGAGGAGCTGCCTAACCACCCGGACCTGCGCGAGAAGACACCGTGGAATGGGTCAACAGAGGCCAAGCCGCCCATGCAGACAGAGCAGGTAGGGCTGGGCTAGCTCACTTGTCGCTTTCGACCTAGGTAGCTGAACGAGGCTGTTGTGGTGGCGTACTAGTTTGCCAAGTTTGAAGCAGACCGTGTGGCTACGAGCAAAAAGTGGAAGCAGACGCTCGCGCTCACCACCGACACCAAGCAGTACAAAGACCCGGTTTCATTGGTCAAAGAAGAGATCGAGCGACTGCGCCAGCAAAAGATTGCACGCGCCGAAGCGCTCGCTGAGCAAGCTCGCCGCGCCTCGTGGTACCACCAAAAGGGTTAGCATCGCTTCGTTTTGAAATGTGACGCAACCCAAATTACACCACTTTGCGAGCGATCTATTTTGCCCATTGACCTTTGAGTTGATTCCGGCACTTTGAACCGTCGCGGCCAGTGTGGCTCCACGAGCGAACAGAGCAGAGAGAAGTTGGCGACCATGGCGACGCCAACTGCGCCTGAGTCGCTCGTGCTGTACGGCGATCCGATTTTCACAGGTGAGACAGTGGATCCCGCCAAGAAGCCGGCGCCGGCGAGCAATGGTGGCGCATCCAACGACAAGGAGTCGCTGGCTCGCATTGAGGATGTTCTCAACGCCATCCTGCCCCCACAGTGAGTTTTCTGTTTTGTTTTAGGGAGGCTTCGTGTTGATTAAAGCGAAGGCCGGACATTTGTTTTAACGCCTTGTGCTGCCGGGTAGAATGTGGCGCGAAGAAGATTCGGGCTTTTGGTTGCGGTACGCGTCGGCCACGCCGTCGACACGCTTCGACGTGATCAAGCTCCAGGAGGAGATGGACGCCAAGCTCATGAAGCGCCAAGCGCGCGAGAACGGCATCTGCGCCGTGCGCGAGGATATCTACCGCCAGTGCTTCGACGAGCTCATCCGCGAAGTGGCGATCAACTGCCCCGAGCGCGGGCTGCTGCTGCTGCGCGTGCGCGACGAGATCCGGCTCACGACGGACGCGTACAAGACGCTGTACGAGAGCAGCATAACGTTCGGTATTCGCAAGCAGCTGCAGGCCGAGGACGGCATGGGCGACGTCCAGGACCGCATCGCGCAGCTCCAGGCTGAGAAGCAGCAGCATGAGAGCAAAGTGCTCGAGCTCACCAACAAGCTCGAGCTGATCGAGAAGCGCGCTACCGAGCGCAAGGCCGTGCAGGACAAAAAGTTCAAAGAGGAGCTCGACTTTCTCAAGTACCAGGGCCAACACTTGGACGCGTTCCTGAAATCCGCAGGCGGCGGCACCCTGGCGGCTGGCGGAGGCAAGTAGTTGAGTTTACTATACACCACACACACACACACAACATGCTGTGACTCGTACGCGGAAGACTTTCCATTCATGTACCGTGCTTGTATTCGGCGAATTGCTATTGGCCTATCTGAACGATTTGTACAGTAGTAATCTCCCATTATGGTGGCGTGGGCATCTCCGTCAGTGTAGCTATGTCTGGCCGATGCATCCTGCTGTTGATCTGGATTGCATCCATGCATCCTTTCGTGGTCGTTGGGAAGTAACCAACCGGAGCTCCCTCTACTTGTGTTCTGGCGAATCAATTCACCCTGACCAGGCATGTTGCTGGCACTCAGTTTCACTGTCAGCTCTCTCACTTCTCTTGATGGCGCCGCCAAGTTGGAACAGTCTGGACGGCGCGAGTATCCACAGAGACGCGGACACACGAAGAAGGAGCCAATGAGAGCACGACCGTGCTGTGGCAACATTAAGAAGCGCGGCGCTCGTCGAGAGACTCATGCTTGCGGCGTCCGGTGCATCGGATCGAGGATCGAGGATTGAGGATTGAGGATTGAGGATCGCGGAACCCATTCCCCAATTTGCCAAGCTCAGCTCACACAGATCTCTCCAGCCCAACTTTTTCAGCTACGAGATCGACATCAAGATGATCTTCGCCATGGTGTGCATCATGCCCGGCGCTGTGTACCCCGCGCTCTCGCTTTCCACGAGCGCTGTGCTCCGCGACGGCGACGCGACGGCGATTGATGCTGCTCGCACGACCGTGCGCATCGCCGAGGTCGCTCTATCCGCGACTGCCGTCCCCAGCGACGACTTCAACGTGGGCGCCAACGTCCGCGCAAACAACTGCGTCGAAGCCGACGCGATCGCCGCCACCGCGACATCCGCTCCAGCCGCCGACAAGGTTACTCCGGCCGATGACCGTTTGTCTGCCACGGTCTCCGCCATCACGTTCGACCCCATGGTAGCCGCCCACGTTGCTCTCAAGCGCGCGCGTCCAGTGCTCAGCCCCGCAGCGGCTCGCTTTGTAAATTGCACGGCGGCCGAGAAGGCCGAGTCCATCGAGCGGCTCGGCGCTGCCATCCTGCGCGACGTGCACCCCAAAGGTCCCGAGACCATCGCCGCCTCCATTGTCGCCAAGAACCTACACGCGGAAATCCTCGCGCGCCGCCCGGCTTTCGACGACGTTTCGCGTGAGTACATGTGCTACTTGAAGGAGTATCCGCACGAGTACTTCTGTCCGCGCACTCAGTACGCGGTGCTCCAACTCTTGCTGTGTCTGCACGACCGCAACGGCTTGCAGCCGTTTGACCTCCTCACGGACAAGTTTGCTGTGGTGGATACGGCGTAGCGCGCGTACAAGGCGTGTGATGAGGACATTGCCGAGACGTATCATATTCTCATGGACGAATGGTGGGATTCTACACGCGCCTCACGTGGCTCCACACCACTGGCGCCGCGAGACTGGCGACGTTCGAGAAACTGCGCCGCCTCACGAGTAGCTTATACACTCGCTGCGACTAGTGCTCTTCGTCCGTCGTGCTCATTCTGTAGACCCACGACGCCGCTTTGGTGAGAAAAGTTCACGCTGGTGTCTCGCTTTCTCTTTAAACTCAATGATCCAATTCAATCTTTCACGGTTTAGTCCTCTCACATGCGCTTTTGGCTGCTCGAAAGCCGTTTCGTAGCGATGTAGGCGCGGTTAAGCAAGCTGGGTGATGGTAAAAGAAGAGGTTTTGTTTGGGCTGGTTGTCACCACAACGACCTGCTCGACGCATCGAACAGCTTGGGTCTCTTTTCTGTACATAAAAAGGACCACCCTTACTCCTGAAATGAGTCCGTTCAACATGCCGCGAGCTTGCTATTCACTACTTTACTCATGCGACGGCTGTTTCATCCGCGCGACCGACTCCGTGAGCACCGAGTGTGCTGCCGTGACGAACTTTTTCTCTTCCTGCCGCAGCTGCTCGCGCACGTGCTGCCGTTGCACGTGGGGCAGCAGAAACGACGCCACGAGCTCCTTGACCACCATCTCATCCGAGTTGCCACGCGCTTCTAGCACTGTGACCATGGGCCCGAGCAAGCCCGAGAGCACGTCAAGCTCGTCTAGCGCCGTCTTGTGCGCCTGCTCCACGATCACGTCACCCACAAGGTCGTCGACAAAGCCCATCGCCGTCTCCTGGTGGACGCGCTCGATGTGGCGGAACACTTCGTCTTCGCGGTCGCGCAGCATCTCCTCAGCCTGACGGCGGCCTCCTTCTTCCACCTCGCGTCGGCGTCGCTGCTCGGCCGCAGCGTCCACGAACGCCTTTTGTTTGGCAATCTCCTTGGACCGGTCCAGTTCTTTGTACAGAAAGTCCAGCATCTCCGAGATCACCTCACCTTCGGCTTTGTGCATCGTGAAGCGCACCACGCGCGCCTCCTCGTCGTCCATCTCGACGCCACCTGCGGTTGCCACCGCTGCTTCGTCGCTCGCACGCAACTCGGCGATGAGTTCAGCGCGTCGCTCTTTGCCTTCGAACATCATGTTTTGCACCGCACGGCCGCGCACGAGTTTCTGCAGCAGACGGATCGCGTCCTCATGCTGGCTGTCCGCTTCCGACGTCTGCACACTGTAGTCGGGCGTCGGTGGTCGTGTCATTAACAGTTGCTGCTGCTGCTGCTGAGCGCGTTTGCGACTGAGCAGCGTGCTGCTGGCGGCAGTGTTGCTGGTTGAGCTTGAACCGCCGCTTCCGGTGCCGCCGACCTTTTGCTTCTCCTTGGAATTCTTGATGATGGCCTCCATCTTGAGCAAATGTGCCTCGATCGCGGCCTGCTTGCGGTCTTTCGCGGTCTTGGCTGCACGGTCAGCGGGCTTCTGCTTGGTCGAGAGCAGCATCTTGGATGGAATAACGGTCTCAAACTCCCGCAGAGTGTCGAGCTGCTGGAACTGGTCTTTCTCAATCCCGGCCTCGAGGATGTCGGCTTTGCCCGCCTTGCCGACGCGCGTCGCAGGCGCGTACACGTGGGAACCGAAGTCGGCGTACTCGCTGATGATGTCACGCTTGAGCTCGCGCTTGGGCGACGTCAAATGGCCATGCTGCCGCTTCTTGGTCAGCTTGCGCAGCGCTGAGACGCGCTCCTGTTGGATCTTTTCCAGCGTATTCTCCTTGTCGTGCTGGAGTCGCTGCCGGAGCACCTCGATGCGCTGCTCGGCCAAGAACTCATTCTCCTTGTCGCGCTCCTCGAGCGCCTGCTGCAGCAACGCGACCCGCTGGTCGTGGAGCGTGTCGATCTCAGCTTCGCGGTACGCCCACTCGCGCGTCTCCTGTGTCTCCATCATGGTCTTGCGCAACAGAAAGCTCGCCTCGTCGGTCATCGGCGGCAACGACGCCTCGAAAGCCTTCTTCTTGCGGTTCCGCTCGATGAGCTCGATCTCGGCTCTTCCCGCTGGCAGCCCGGCATTCTGGTGTAGGTGGAGCAGTGACAGAATCTCCGGTTGCACCACGTCGGTCTGGCCGGTGAGACTCTTCTTGACCGTATAGTCAGGCGTGTACGCGTCGGTCTGCGCCTCCGAGTCGCGGTACATGGTCTGCACGCCGACCGACCGTGTGGGGCCGGAGTCTTCATCGTGCAGCCGCTTGTTCACGTGCGATGGGATCGCCACAGGCGCCAACAGAACCTCCGGCGGCTCGGCGAGAAGATACGGCAACATAGGCCGCTGGAAATATTTCACGCGCTCCGAGCCGCTCACATGTGTGTAGCCCTCGGTCGGATTGCTGTTGTTGTTGCTGCTGCTGGCCGCTTTAGCCGTCGCCGCCGCCGTGGAGACGCCCGACGGACGGTACGCGCCCTTGCGGAAGGAGCCGCCCGAGTGTGATACTGCATACACTGGGTCTGTTTACGTACATACACATCACCGTCACAACCCACCCGTGGCAGCACCTATCTCCTGGATGTTGAGCGTACCGTAGACGGCGTCTAGCGCCCGCGATGGCATCGCGCGCGACATGGGCGTCTCACCTTCGTGCTCTAAACGGACCGTTTGAGCCGCCTGTTCATCAAACGGCGGATCACCTGCAATCGGTTTCCAGTTTCCTGTTCCCACACGCACAATCTGCGACGAGAGTGCTCCCCATAAAAATAGAGATCCGCAAGCATCTCCAGCCGCACCGTCACATTTTGAGTCAAAAGCTGCTTTGCTCTCTACCTTAGTCTCGCTCGGCGACGGCCTTGGCAAAGTCGAGCGCGAGCTGCTTGGAGCGAGTGACGCAGTCCGCCAGGCCGACGCCGTAGAAGCTGTTTCCGCCCAGTTTCATGCCCGGCGCGAGCTGCGACTCGATAGTCTCGAGCGTCCTGTGGAAGCCGACGTGGTACTGCGGGATGCAGTTGCGCAGGTTAAGCGCTCGTACAAAGTCAGGCTTCTCGCGGATCCCCAGGTGGCGTTCTACGGCCTCGAGAGCGACAGTCTGGAGCTCCTTCTCCGGGAGCGCGGCCACCTGTTGATTGTGTGCGCCGCCGGCCATGACGCTGAGACGGGTCTGGTACGGGTGGCTCTTGGAGTTCTGCTCCGGAAACGAGTTCGAGTCGAACACCGCGCCAAGCACGCGCTCCTTCTCGCACGACGGAACGAGGTAGCCGAACCCGTCGCTCTGGAGCACGGGCTTCTCGTAGCCGATGTGGATCGTCGCCATGTCCACAAATGTGATCGACTGAAGAGATTTGGCGAGTGTGGGCAGTGACTTCTCGACGATCGGCGCGAGACTCGACGCCGGGAGTGTGGAAAAAACGTGCGTGACATGCATCTGGTGCTGCGTTCCCGTCGCCGAGTCGTGCGTGGTGACGCGGAAGCCACCGCCGTTGGTGCCGTTGACCTCGATGCTATCCACGTGCGCATTCACGAGGATCTCCGAGTCGGCATCGTTCTGAAGTGGAAACAAATCGGGTTTCACACCAGCTGAAAGAGCCCGCCCAAGCAATAGTAGAACGCACCTCGATATCGCGAGCCAGCGCTTTGACCAGAGTCCCCATGCCGTCGCGGAAACTCACGCTCACCGCCGTCTCGTGGCTGCGAATGAAATCGGACTTGACGGAACCGTCCAACAGTGTGTCGTTCTTGTTGGTCTTCCCGAAGAGCATGCCGCGCACGACCGAGCCGTGCTGCTGCTCTAGGTCCCATAGCAGCTGAAAGCACGAGCGCATCGACAACTGGCGGATGTCGCCGCCGAAGATGCCCGACGCAACCGGATCAAGCAGACGCTCAGCGACCACGGAAGAGAAGCGTCGCGACATGAAGTCGTAGATCGATTCATCGTCGAGCTGGCACGTAAAAAAAGAGTTGTAAGTGGGTACTGCAGTAGCTGGTGTTGGACTATTCACTCGGAGGGTGCGCACCTGTCCTCGCGCCGTAAAAAACTCATGGATTCCGGCCTTGATCACCGCCGGAGCGAGTGGCCACCGGAGGATCTCGGCGATGCTCGTCGGCAGTTTCTGCATGCATACACAAAGTCAGTCGTTCCACCGATCATGTTCTATGGTCGGTCCGTGGTCCCCACCTCCACTTTGCCGTCGCGCATCACATAGCGCGCCTTGGCAGCGGCGTCCACCGCGCGCATTTCGCCCTGCAGCTGCAGCTGCTCCACCAGCCGCAGCATCTCGGCGCCGTTGCGCGACGGGCGGAAGCCGCGCGGACCTTCTTCGAACAGAAAGTCGTCCTGGGTCGCCGTTTGGATCCAGCCGCCGGGCGCCGCGGACGCCTCCAGCACGCGGATCCGTGTGGGCGCGCGCGCCACTTGTCGCAGGAAGTAGGCGAGGCTGAGCCCCGAGATGCCGCCGCCCAGCACGACGATCTCCTTGGCCGCCATGAGTGTCTCGATGGTAAGAGCTGTTTAAACGACATCAGTATGTTTTTAGCCAATGTTTAGCAGAGAATATTCGGGATTGGATAATAAGAAGTACCTGTCTCCTGTCGCATGATTTTGGGACCCCAAGTCGACGCTCAAAAAACCACTGCATTTCGAGCCTCCAAACTTGATCCCGTCATTGTCACTTGCAGTCTGTAAGTGTGCGATAAGAGCATCTCCATCAGTTGCATCACCGATTTGGCACAATAATTTAGCACACGGGTTCACACCAGCCGTGCCAAGGTTACTGGTGAAGATGTTGCATCGAAGTTTGATAAGGCAGCTTCAAAAACCACAATGGATTCAGCGCCTTGCCGATGACCATAATCACGTCCACGAGGCTAATTAGCATGTCACTAACGCGGAGTGTTTCCATCGGTCGGAACCCAAACGAACACTGTAAGCCAAATAGTGTGACGGTCGCCGCTGTGATGATGCTGCTGGGAAAAGCCTCAACGCCCTGTTCGTATTTTGCTGTTGGCGCGCCAAACTTTTAGTGGGTTCTACACTTCAGCGACGGTCGCGGTCTCTGTGTGCTCTGCGCTGCGCGTGGACACTGATCGAAGTCGTGCGACACGACCGGCGAAATCGCTCAGTCTCTCATCGTAGCTGCTCGTTGGGGTCGCCGCTGTTGAGGCCACAAGCCCATCAGCCCATCGTCAATATCTAGCATGGACCGAAATTTGGTGCTGTTCATCGCGCTGCTCGCAACCATCTACACAGCATGCATGCTCTGGCTCTGGCACGTGCGGCGAACTAACAAGCGGAGGAACAGCGAGTCCCGCGAGCGGCGAGAACGACGAGAGCGACGAGCGTCGCTGCGCGCTGCGCTCCTCGACGGGTATGCGTGACCTGTTGAGAGCAGTATGGATGGGATTCGTTCTACTAACGAGTGATGGTTGTGCTACAGCGAAGCAACAGTAGAGCATCGCATTGATGCAGCGACAAGGTACACCCCGCCACACAACGACCTGCCTCAGCGTTTTAGTGCGACTGATTTCTCTGCTTCCAAACGCACCGTAGGGATGCAAGCGACGGGTTTGAGTGGTGCAAGTTCTGCGAATTTGCGAACTTCAAGCGGCTTCGCTACTGTGCTCTATGCGGCGAGCGGCTCAAGCGCTCGTTCGACATCATGTACTCGGAGGTACGGCCGTCGTCTCGGCTGGTGAAGGCGCAACGGCGAAAGGAGTGGGGACGCCGACTCGACATCGAAGGACGTGCGTTCTGGTATCGCGCCAAAGTTTCTTCAACTAGCACACTGAAAAACAACTACGTGCTCCGATTTGCACCATCCGGTGCAGAACCAGAAATCCCAATGGACGGCAATGGAGGGCGTTCCATCGGAAAACAACTCGAGAGTGAGGCCGGCGATGCGGTGCTGCGAGTGGTCGACGCTGGCACATCTGATGCCAGCGTATTCCCCGACGGCGAGTCCATCGACCTCCAGAGGCATCACAATGACATCCTTCAACTCGCCGAGAAGGAGTTCCCCACGAAGTTTTCGCACTTCGTCGTCTGCTCCGCGTCTCTGCTCGTACCACCAGAGGTCGAAGCGCTGAAGATCTCTCTGCATCGTGACTACATTGTCGAGGAGTCAGTTCATCACCTGAGCTGCCTAGACAAGAAGCATATGCGATCGGTTATGCGAATCAACTTTCTAGAGGAGAGCGGCGTGGATGCTGGAGGAGTCCATCGCGAATGGTTCATGCTGCTGTCCGATCTGCTCGTCGATCCCAGTGTCGGGCTCTTCACGTGCACAAATGAAGCGGACCAGGTCTACTACCTGAATCCAGCGTCAGCCATTGACAATGGTTCAGACCATTTAGCGTACTTCTACGCCACAGGACGACTTGTTGGACGCGCATTACTGGAAGGCGATGTGCTGGGCTTTCACTTTGCGACGCCATTGCTCAGAATCATGCTGGGCATGCCCGTGTCATTCGATGACTTCGAGTCGGTGGATCCAGTGGCATTCAAGAGTCTGCTATGGCTGCTAGAGAACGACAACGTCGAGTCACTTGAATTAGACTTCACTGTCACCGAAAAGGCCGCGAATGGAGAGATCAGATCCGTGGAGTTGATCCCCGGTGGCCGTGAAGTCAACGTCACCGACGAGAACAAGCGAGACTACCTGGACCGGCGACTACGCTACACGCTGTTTGAAAGCGTGTCTGATCAGCTGTATGCTCTCCTGAAAGGACTCTACGAGGTAGTACCGCAGCACCTTCTCATGTTGTTCGACGCTGGAGAACTCGATTTTGTGTTCTGTGGCGTACAAGACATCGACGTCGCAGAGTGGGAAAGACACTCTAAAACCTCCAGCAACTTGGACGGTACTCGAGTCCTTCGATGGTTCTGGGAGATCGTGCGCGACATGCCCAACGAATACCGCCAGAGACTTCTCCAATTTGCGACCGGTCGATCCCGCGTGCCCCTCGCAGGGTTCAAGGGCCTGACGAGTTACGACGGGCGTCTGTGCCCGTTCATGCTCAAAGGAGTGTCGTACGAAAATTCCCAGTACATTCGTAGCCACGCGTGCTTCAATCGGCTCGACCTACCCATGTACCCGACGCGGAACGAGCTCAAGGCCGTACTCTACGGGATCCTGGACACTGATATTCAAGGCTTCACGATTGCTTAAAGGTCTCTAACCTAAGACATGTTTCTAGGGGCGACCAGCCCATCTGATCTTCAAATTCTTGTATTGTGTGTCGAATGAACCAAGCAGAATCGCAGTGTGCAGTGTAGATATTATCACTGTGCTACAGTGGAGCATCAGTCCACAAGTTGTGGCTGATTTGAAATGGCTACATTTTTAAAAACCACGAATACAAAAACCACTTGGAATCTGTAAAGTTTCTGTATACCTTGAGTCAACAAGGGGTGGGGGTGGCATGCTGGATTCCAGTTTTGATTGATTGTTCCGAATTGGAGTCGTGACGGTGGGACACACTTGGCTGTCACGAAGTGAGAAGATGGGAGGCATGACTGGGCCATTATTGCGGAAGAAAGCGAAGGAAGCGAAGAGCCTTTGTTGTGCCTGCACTGTACTCGCTTCCAGCGCGGCCGCCGCTGGCCCCCTCGCTGGTGCAGACGCTGCAATAACCTAGTCGCCGTCTTCTAACTGAGCCATCCGGAGGCTGGCGCCATGGCGGACAACGGCATGATGGACGGCAACTCGCTGCTCTACCAGGCCGTCATGATGATGGTGCTGTGCATGATCTTCCTCGCGGTCTGGTCGCGCTGCGGCAAACGGTCAATCCTCCTTGAAGACCTCAGCGTGCCGTTGATTGAGTATGTGAAAGGCGTCTGCATAGTACTTGCGCGGCGTGGCTCGGATATGCACCAAATGTGCTTGTTTCTTTTCTTACTGCTTGCTGTTCAGTGCGACACCCGAGCATCGGATTGACGCTGCAACGCGGTAGGTGCTCGTTGCGTTGGTCTTCAGTATTGGATCTAGCGCTGACGACTTCTCCTTTGTTCTACGACACAGAGAGGCCGAGGCTGGCTTCAGAAAGTGTTCGGCGTGTTCGTTCGAAAACTTCACTCGCTTCAAGTATTGCACAATCTGCGGCGAGAAGCTACCGTTCGTCGAAGCCGACGAGACGCCTTCGCCGTCTCCGAGTCCCTCAGCAGTCGGCGGAACACCCAGAGGCCCGTCCGCTCGTCATCTCCGAGCACGGTGCGCTTTCCAGACCTTTCCACTGCCCAAAGTGAATTAAACAAGCTGATGGGTCCACGCACCCTTTATTGTTGATTCTCGTAGCAAGCGCAAGCTTTGGACTCGCAAACTTGATGCAGACAACCTTCTCTTCTGGGACAAGAAGCCATCTGGGGAAGAGCTATCGTCCGTATCGGAAATTCCGGCGGTGACGGTGGAATTCAAGGAGCACAAGAAAAAGGACCCCCAAGACGGGGTGGAGGCCATCGAAGACGCTTTGCTCCATGAGATTAGCAACAGAGACATGGTCCTCACGGACGCGTTTCAAGCTGACGCTGCCAGATTCCCAACTGGGTACGCCTTCACGCCGGACTCTGATCGCCGCAAGGAGATTGTTCGCTTGGCGACACTCGACTTCCCGAGCAAGTACGCGCACTTTGTCGTGACCACGGCGTCCCAAGTCGTCCCAGCAGAAGTCGAGTTCTTGAAGCTCTCAGTGCATCGGGACTTTGTGCTGGAGGAGTCAGTCGACCACTTGTGCTGCATCCAAGAAAAACACATCAAGTCGGTGATGCGCATCAACTTTCTCGACGAGAGCGGGGTCGACGCTGGCGGCGTCCATCGCGAGTGGATTCTGTTGCTCAACGAAGTGCTCGCAGACTCACAACTCAACCTCTTCCCGTGTCGCAACCGCACAGACCACTCGCACTACTTCAATCCCAACTCGCTGCAAGAAGTGGGCGTCGACCACCTCAAGTACTACTACGCGACCGGACGGCTCATTGGTCGCGTCCTACTGGAGGGGAGTCTCTGGGGCTTCCATCTGGCTGTTCCACTGCTGAAGATCATTCTGGGCCATCCAGTGAGCTTCAGCGATCTGGAGTATTTGGACCCAGAAGTCTACAAGAATCTTCGTTGGCTGGTCGAGAATGACGGCGTCGAGTCGCTGAGCCTTAATTTCAGCGTGTGTGAGATCACGAGCGACGGTCAAACAACTGTGGTGGATCTGATTCCGAACGGCCGAGAGATTGCCGTCACCGACGAGAACAAGGTCCAGTTTATTGTGCGCAAGTTCAGATACCATGTCTTCGAGAGCGTGTCGTCTCAGCTGTACGCGCTGCTCAAGGGCATCTACGAAGTGATTCCGCAGGAGCTGCTCATGCTGTACGACGTAGAGGAGCTCGACTACTTGCTGTGCGGCACGGATGAGATTGACGTCGAGGACTGGAAGGCCCACACGAACCACGCCATGAACCTCAACGGCACGCGCGTGATGGAGTGGTTCTGGGATGAAGTCGCTTCGATGCCCAACGAATACCGCCGTCGCCTCTTGCTGTTCGCGACCGGCTCGTCACGTGTGCCACTCTCGGGCTTTCGGGGCCTCACCAGCTACGACGGCCGGCTCTGTCCGTTCACGCTCAAGGGCGTGTCATCTAGTACCGACAAGTACATCACGAGCCACGCGTGTTTTAACCGGCTCGACCTGCCGCTCTACCGGTCTCGCAGCGAGCTCAAGACCGTGCTCTATGCGATCCTCGAAGGCGACGTCCTCGGCTTCACCACGGCCTAGAGCCCGCTCGACCTAAGACTTAAACTGTGTCGTGCTTCAACGATGCTAAAGTAATCGTCTACTGCGTAGTATTGTGCACTTTGTTCAATTGTATCATCAATCAACCTCTCGCTTGAGACCGCTATGACTCGCAGTGTGAGCACCCCACTACTGATGGGGTGGTGGCACCAGCGGTGCCGCCACCCCCCCCTCCCCCGCCCCATCTCACCCGTGCAGGCGTTTCCGCATTCACGCTTCTCCTGCCGTCGGCCGATGCGTGCGCGTGGCGTTGCGTTCACCGTATCAGCAGCGAATCTTCCGGCGCTGACCAATGGCGTCGCGTCGCGCAGACGAGTGGCCACGCACGCGCCAGCGCGTCCCGCTTCTGTGCACGCCGGATCTCTAGGGAGTTTGCTGCTGACCTGAAAGCGACTTACGTCATTGTGTTAGTCGAAAACTCAGGCCGCAAAAGTCTGACTGTGCATACTGTAAACAAGTAAGTTTAGCACTTTCGGGGCTGCACTGCAGACGAACAGAGACAATCGCACCTTGTCTGGCTAGCTAACACACACACACGATTCGCGCACGGCAACCAGGCGAGAATATCCACGTCGGTTCGTCTGTAGATTCAAGTGAGGTCATTCATCCATCTTTCGTGCCATCCCCACCAGCACTGCTTTAGTACTGATCTGTACACAGTCGACCGCCTGCCATGAGCCCGGAAGAAGGCATGTTCGTCGGCCTCATCGTGTTCTTTGTGCTCGCCAACTGCGCGTGCCACCTGCAGCTGCGGCGCGACAAGCGCGAATGGGCCGAGCTCCACGCGCCGCTCAATGCCGAGTGAGTAGCCGCAGTCTCTACGCTACAGAGCCACACACACTGACTCGTTGTGTGCGTTGACACAGCTCGGCCGACCACCGGCTCGACGCGGCGCTGCGCGAGGCGCAGGCCGGCTCGACCTTGTGTTCCGGCTGCGGCTTTGAGAACTTCCACCGCGCCATTTTCTGCTCGATCTGCGGCCAGATCATCGGCGCTCTCTCCAAGCGCCAGAAGAAGAAGATGGGCAAAGAGGTCGTGCTGGGCAACGTGCGGCGTCAGCTTCGCGCGCGCTCGCGCAAAGAGTGGACGCGCAAGGTGGATGTGGACGGCAACCTCTACTGGTATCGCGATAGCACACCGCTGGCCGGTCCCATGTACCCAGGCGCTGTGGTTTGCTTTCAGCAGCAGTCGCCCGATGCGCTTAACATCATGAGTTGCACCGATGGCGCCGTGACACTCGATACGGTGACGACGGGAATCGCGCGAGCCCACGCCAAGCACACCATCACCATGGAAGATCCGAGTACAACCGACCCGACCGCGTTCTTCTCGACAACGTCGCTAGATCAGGATGGCGAGAGAAAGCACGAGCTGCGGCAGCTGGTGGAGCACTCGCAGCGCGACTTTCCCTCGAAGCTGGCCGAGTTTGTGACCCACGCACTGAGCCTCTTCATCGACGCCGAGGACATGGTCTCAGTGTTCCACATCAATCGCGCGACGCTCCTGAGCGACTCGTTCGACTCGCTCGCCAAGCTCACGCCCACGCAGGCGCGCGCGGCGATCCGCATCGACTTTGTGGACGAGCAAGGCATCGACGCCGGCGGCGTGTACCGCGAGTGGTTCCTCGTCTTGAACGAAGAGATAATCGCGCCAGAAGCCGGCGTGTTCGTGTGCGTCGACAAGCAAGACCAAACGTTCTACCTCAACCCACGGTCGCGCGAGGTGCTCGGAGAGAACCACTTGGCGCATTTCCTGGCGGTCGGGCGGCTGCTGGGCCGCGCACTGCTGGAAGGAAACGTCACGGGCTTCCACTTGGCGCTGCCACTACTCAAGATCATTTTGGGGCTGCCCGTGAGCTTCAGCGACCTCGAGTATTTTGACCCGGAGTCCTTCAAGAGCCTCCAGTGGCTGCTGGACAACGACGACGTGGACGAGCTGGGTCTGGACTTTACCGTCTCCGAGAGACTGGCGGACGGCTTAGTGCGCACCGTTGAATTGATGCCGCGTGGCGCGGAGGTGGACGTGACGGACGCCAACAAGTGCGAGTACGTGGATCGCAAACTGCGCTACCTGCTAGTCGACAGCGTGCCGGCGCAGCTCTTCGCGTTCCTAAAGGGACTCTACGAGGTCGTTCCGCCAGAGATGCTCATGCTCTTCGACGCGGAGGAGCTCGACTACGTGCTCTCGGGCTCGGACGAGATCGATGTCGAGGACTGGGAGCGCAACACCAAATACAGCGCCGATCTGTGGAGCCATCCAACGCGCCAGTGGTTCTGGGAGCTCGTGCGCGAGATGCCCAATGAATACCGCCGCCGGCTGCTCCAGTTCGCGACGGGCTCATCGCGCGCGCCGCTCTCGGGCTTCAGCGCGCTGACTAGCTACGACGGGCGGCTCTGCCCGTTCACGCTCGTGGGGATGCCACTCTTGGACGAGGGCTTCGTGCGCAGCCACGCGTGCTTCAACCGGCTCGACGTGCCGCGTCACGTGAACAAGGGCCACTTGAAGAAGGGCCTCTACGCGCTGCTCGAGACCGAGAGCTATGGCTTCACGACTGCCTAGTGAGAGAAGAGAAGGCATTGGAGATCGTTCGCCGAGCGACAAGACTTGCGCTACTGCGCAGTGCAGTATGGGCGTGTACTGTACACTCACGCTCATCTCATCACAGACGCTGTGAGATGAGCTGGATCAATAGCGGGAATATGTCATCAATCACGTGTCGCGCCGAGACTCATCAGAGTATCGCATTTCACCACCAGCATGGACTTGTACTCCGCAGCAGCGCCACAGCCCACAGCACTCAGCCCACAGGCTGCGTTGGCCACTTGAGCGGGGGAGACAGGTCGCGCGCGCGCTAAAGTGGCTGTCGCGCACAATTGAAGCAGAAGGAAATCGGATGGTGGGTTCCCGCATTCACTGTGAAAGAGAGGTCCTTTGCGGCAAGGCTTTGTCAACAAGAAGGAAGTTGCGGTACTAGGAACGATGGGATCTTCAATGTACATGTACACGGCGACGACCTTAGAGACTCTCCCTCCCTCTTTCTTTCAATGATAGTGTTTCAATGGATCATGTCGAGTCTGTGGTGTGTGTGGACTCTACGGTCTGCATGTTCCACATCAGGGAGACTTGAGCGCAGCTTGAAGTGCAACCGCACTTTTCTCCAGTAAAGTGTAGTTTGGCGAATTTCAGCAAACGTGGAACAAAAACTGCAGAACTGATCTGTCGCATCAGCCGTTTCAGCTAGAACTGACTCGTCTATGTACACTTCAAGGTGCCCTCTCAAACCCAGACCTCAAAAGTTTACATCATCTCCTTGTCCAGAACCGATGAAACGTAAATATTTGTAGTACATAGTACACTGAAGTCAGCAGCTGGAATCCTAGGTTCTTTTGTTTTTTCGGTCCACAGTCTGGCCATCCTAGCGCGCATCTCTGGAACTTGATCCTGGAAGTGTGGCTGCTATACACCCTGCACGAAGTGGGCACGGGACCTTTGGCCAGAAAGTCTGTGCGGCAGCATAGAACGAGTGAAGTGACGCGCGCATCCACCATCTCTGGACCTTGGAGAGCAATACAGGATCCAGAGCCAACTCGCTTGCTTTTCTTGTCCAGAGTTGCTATTAATCCAGAGCCCGCGCACCCAGCCACAATATCAACATGGAGTGGCTACTGGCAGTTGCGCTGGTGCTGCTGTGCTTAGTCTGCACTGGTGGACCCCTCGTGCTAATGCGTCGCGTCCACAAGAAGCGCCAACGCCTGCGGCGACTACGTATTCCTCTACTCAAGTGCGTTATGTCGTTTCACACGTCTCGTCCCTCTCCCACCCACTAACGTCTTGAGTATTGTATGGCTCTGTCTGTCTGCGCAGTCCAGAAGACCATCGCCTGGACGCGGCACTGCGGCAGGCGCAGAGCGGCTTCAACGTGTGCGCTGCCTGCGGCTTCGACAACTTCAAGCGCTCGACCTTCTGCACGCTCTGCGGCGACGAGATCCCCGACCCGACGCGCGAAATCGCGCCCGAGCGGCTCAAGCAGATCAAGCGGGAGGAGCGCAAGAAGAGTTTGCGCCAGTTGCTCACGCTCTCGTTCAAGGAGAAGCAGGAGGCGCGCGTCGCCGTGCGCATGCTCGAGCAGCAGGCCACGCGCGCCCGGCGCCAGCGGCGAGCGCGCCAGCGCCGTGAGTGGACGCGCAAGATTGACGTCCATGGCCGCATGTTCTGGTACCGCGCCGGTCACGACCCACAGATCGACGCGACTGCGTTGCATTTCCCCGGCTATGTGCTTGAAGTCCACAAGAAACCCGTGATTGTGATGCCCTTGGTGGCTTCCGACGCCGTTGTCAACGTAGTCGCGGACGACGACAAGGACGACTTGCTGCTGCGCGTGAGCGTGAGCGAGACCCAGCAGTCGTCGCCTCGCGAGTCGGATGTCGTGCCGGCGTTGTCCCCGGAGCCCGAGCCCGAGCCGCGAACGGCGGCGGAGCGCACGCTGTCGCTGCGGAACGCGTGCGAGGGCATGCAGTACGACATTGTCGAGGCCTCGCGCGCCGACCCGACGCGGCTCCCATCCATGGAGACTCCTCTCACGGACACCCAGAAGAGACATCTTGTGGCGCTGTACCAACGTGACTTCCCGTCCAAATACGCCGCGTTCGTCACCAAATCAGCGAACTTGCTGATCCCTGCCGAGGTCGCCCACCTGCGGCTCAACGTGCATCGCGAGCGCGTGTACGAAGAGTCGGTCTCGTCGTTCGCCGTTATCCACCGCGAGCACATGCGCTCGGTCATGCGCATCAAATTCCTCGACGAGAACGGCGTGGACGCGGGGGGCGTCCACCGCGAGTGGTTCGCACTTTTCATCGAGAACATCGTCGAGCCGGCCACGGGCCTGTTTGTCTGCGTCGACCGCACGGAGCAGACGTACTACATTAACCCGCACTCGCGCCGCGACATTGGAGAGCACCACTTGATGCACTACTTCGCCACGGGACGGCTGCTGGGGCGCGCGCTCATGGAAGGGTTCGCGACGGGCTTCCACTTTGCGCTGCCGCTGCTCAAGATCATTCTGGGCGTGCCCGTGAGCTTCAACGACCTCGAGTTTTTCGACCCGGACGCGTACAAGAGCATGATTTGGATGTTGGAGAACGACGGCGTCGAGCAGCTGGGACTGGACTTTACAGTGACGGAGCAGGTGCCTGGAAGCACCGAGATCGTCACGACCGAGCTGATCCGCGACGGCAGTCAGGTGGCCGTCACCGATGAGAACAAGATGCAGTTCCTCGAGCGCAAGTTCAAGCACATGCTCTTCGAGAGCGTCTCGGACCAGATCTACGCGCTGGTCAGCGGCATATACGAGGTCATCCCACAAGAACTCATCATGATGTTCGACCCGGAAGAGTTTGACCACGTCTTGTGCGGCTCGGACGAGATCGACGTGGACGACTGGGAAAAGAACACACACTACTCGGAAGATCTGGACTCGCACCCAGCACGCAAGTGGTTCTGGGAGATCGTGCGGGAGATGCCCAACGAATACCGACGGAGGCTGCTGCTCTTCGCCACGGGCTCGTCGCGCGTGCCGCTCGCTGGGTTCAGTGCGCTCACCAGCTACGATGGCAAGCTCTGCCCGTTCTCGTTGAAAGGCGTCAAGCTCGTCAACGACGGCTACGTCGTCGGCCACGCGTGCTTCAACCGCATCGACCTGCCGTTCCACGTCGCTCGCGACGATCTCAAGATGGTGCTTTACGCGACGCTGGACACTGAACAGTACGGCTTTACGACGGATTGAGCCTGTCGAATGATAACCTAACTTATGAGTACATTTGATATCCTAAAGAACCTGTGAATATGAAGTCGCGTAGAACTTGTTGGCACTACACTTTGTTCGCTCTCTCTCACCTTCACTAGATCTCTGGTTCGTTGTCCGATCTCGGGCTGGATACTCAGGATCCATAGAGCGCTCTGTCAACTACAGTTATCCACTGTTCCAATCCACCGAGAGACCACTAAACCACAGCACACACATTTTTGCATGTAAACTGGTGTGGTAGGCGCGAACCCGTGAGATTATACGCGTTACTTCCATGCTACACTCCACTCGCTGCCACCACGATTTTCTAGCTCGTCTGCTGAACGTAGCTCTCGAAAACTGGACGTGCAGCCTTGATGTTTAAATGGATCGTCGCCGGCTCTGTAGCAGCCAAAATTCATCACGAGCCATATTAGCATGAGACAAAAGACCTGGAGTCTGAATCTTTGAGCAACGTACGGATCTGCTGGTCTGACATGATGACCATGATGTACGTGTTGGTGGTGAAGAAGTCGATATAGGCCGTAAAGTTGGAGTTGCGCACTTCCATCCCTTGAAACTGGGCCTGTGTCTTGCTGCAGCTAAGCTTGAACTGCTTGATGATGTTACTGATCTTCTCAAACCGATGGATGTCGCGATGCGTCGTGTGGGTCGCGTGCGAGATCACAAGGAACGTCGCGCGCTCAAAGAGCACGACCTCGTCGGCGTTACAGATCGCACAAAAGTCGTTGAGGTGCTGCTCGAGATCCTGTATGTTTGGGATCAGCGAGTAGACAATCGACGACCACGCACGGTAAAGCGTCTCGTCCCAGATCGATGTGCCAAAGCACACGGTCGGGAGTGAGCCCACGCGGGAGAGGATTGTCTCTTTCTTCTGCTCAAAGACCTATTGTCGGGAAAGAGAGGACCCGGGCGAGTGTAAAAAATAGTTCGAGCTGAAGAATCCAAACCAAACGGCAAACCACTCACGCGGTCGCGCTGGTCCTCCGGCACCAGATCCATCTTGTGCACAAGCACAAACACCTTGGCGTTGCTCGAGTTCTGGTCAATGGCTTCCAGACACCCATCGAAGTGCGCCAGATCTTTCTGTGGTTGACAACCGAAATAATACTTGAGTACTGAATCCAGAATGAACAACAGGCACCCAAGCAAAACGTACGTCCACTTCGCGGCTCTCAATGTCGAAGACATAGATCAGCAGCTCTACGCTGCGAAAGATGTGGTCGCGCTGGCTCTCAAAGTAGTTCTCGTAGAACGCATCTTGGCTGTTGGAAGCACCAATCCAGTCAACATACGTAGTGCCATCTCCCTCTTTCAGACCAACTTTGGATTCATACCCGCCGCAGTCCCACAGGTTGAGCACTAGATTCCCCAGGAAACGCACGTGCGAGTGCTCCACGTCCACTGCAAAAGCCATCATCGTTTCTGTCAGTCAATTCTCTTGGACCACCAGCGCCGAAAGTAGAGTGACACAGACGTACATGTTGGCCCGAGCCGCATCGTGTCGCGGGCTGTAAATCACCAGCACGAGCCATTGAGAGACAGACGAGATCAGACAAAGTTAGCGTTGTATCCAGACAGCAGGACGGAGGGGAAATGAGACCGCACCGAGGTAGTTGGCAAAGATGATGGAGCGCATCGAGGTCTTGCCGGACCCGGACTTGCCCATCAATAGCACCTAGCGTTTGAGATGAGAGGGGCACAGTCATCAGAACCGTATCCACCCCACTGTACATTCTTAATACGCCAACACGCCAACGCGCCAGCATGCCGTGCGCGCCAACGACGACAATCGCCTCCCACCTTCTTCTTCATGGCTCCCACTTACACTTCGTCTCGGAAATGACAAGGAACCCTATCCTGACGGCCGCGATTCTCAATTCAAACTTGCAATTCAACATATTGAATTGTCGTCATGCAATTCAATTGAAGTGTAGCCATCTGCGACGCATGAAAATAATAGATTGCGTCTGCCGATGGTCTACTCCGTGTCATTCCGGTCGCGGATGAAAGGAGATGCCGACTGCAGGGACGCACGCGCTGCCACCGAAAGACGCATCACTGGGGACTGCGCTGACCTCAAGGCCAAGCGAGGCGACACCGCGCGCTGGCAGCGCACGGCGTCGCCAGTGGAACCCGCCGCCACCTGGACTGTTCCCATCGGCGCCGCGGAAGCCGTCGTCTCGTCGCCCCACCTCTGCTGCTGCTACTACTACAAGAACAAGCCACCCGAATGAGTTCAACAGTCCTGGTGTGGAGGAGACTGAGGGTCATCGAAAGAAAGTCAGCAACACATGGCAGTCAGTTGTTGTTTCACCACGAAGCGTGAATCGCCGAATCTCGACCCAACAAGAGCCACGGCCGCGCCGCCAAGGATCGCACATCGCAAAGATGACTACTAGCCCTGCGCGGCACATGTCTCAACTCACTGACGTCCAAATCGAAGCGATTTCACATGGGTCACCGAAGCGGCTCTCGCAGGCCACGTTGACCCGTCTCCAGAACTCCAACGACGAATACGCGGGCCAGGAGATGCCAGGGATTGATCGCGCTGACCGTCGCAAGCAGCTCACGCACGACCAGCAGCTCGAGGCAGCCGCAGCCTCACGCCGAGATGTCGTGCGCAGTGCTCAAGTGAAGCGAACGCTTAACAAGCAGGACGTAGACGCCGATACTGTTCGACCCTTGATCGAAATCGCATACTGGTCACCGTTCCTCGAAGTACGGCGAGATGCCGCTGCAGCTCTGTCGTCTCTAGGGCGCAATTGTACGTGACATTGATTCGACACACTACAATACGTGCAGGTTTGCTGATGTTGGACGTATCAAAACTGTAGCGGCGAATTTGGCGGTACTGTCGGAGGCTGGAGCGCTTGGCGCGCTCATCTCCATGTTGAGTGCCGGCGAGAACAAGACGGATGCGTCCATCGCATACGATTGCGCGCAGACGCTGGCATGCATGGCGAAACTTGACACTGTCAAACTGAAAATCTTGCAGGCGCCTGACGGAGTCGAGTGCGTCTTCGGATTGCTCCATTCTCACGACCTGCGGCTCCGATGCATCGCGTTTGAGCTCGTAAAGAATCTCGTTGGAATCGAGGAGCTCAGACAGGCAATCGCAAAGCGAGAGGGCTTCGCGTACATGCTTGAATCATGCACCTCGAAAGACTCTCGGATACGGCTTCTCGCGGCCACGATCCTGAATCGGCTCGCGGAATCGCACGAGAATCGGTTTCTCTTCTACCACTCGTCGCACTTTGAGGCGCTCGCCACAATTCTTCAAGATCCGTTCATCGAGCGCGACGTTGGGTTCCGCAAAGAGCTGCTTAGCTTTATCTGCTTGCTCGTCTCAGAGGAAGAGAATGGCCGCAAATTTGTGGAACTCAACTTGGTGCCGACGCTGCTGCTGATCCTCGACTCGCCCACGGCGACGCACCAGAACTGCGTCCTCGTGGTCTCCATCCTGGAATGCGTTTCGTCGAACTGGAAGAACCACGCGGCACTTGTGGCGGCCAACGCGCTCCCCAAGGTGGTCAACCTGTGTTTCTGCAGTCCACGTGGCCTCACTGGAGCTGTGGACAAGCGCCAGCCGACGACTGCGCGCGCTCGGCCACAAACAGCGACACTGTCCCGACGTGCCACTGCGACGCGTGTCTCTATTGCTGACCTCGCGCAGCTTTTACCGATGGTCTCAACCGCCGACTCTTCCGTTCCAGCTGCTATTGCCTTCTCTGCATCTGTGCCTCCTACTCAACAGCAAGTGCCAGTGGCGATTTCGTCCGAAGTCAACGCTCTATTGCGGCCGTCGTTTACGCTGTTCTGCGAAATGGCCAAGAACCCCGTGAACCGCGGACATGTGATCCGCTCCAAGCTCGTCGACTACATTACCGCTCGGAATCTGTACGCGGCCTCCGATAAACGCGTGCGCCGCTCGGTGATCACGCTACTTACGTTCCTCATCTGCAAGGAGCGCGAGCGCGAGCGAGAGCGGGATCGGCGGTCCACGACGCCTCGGCTGGAGACTGCGCAGGCAGCGCAACCCACGAACCCAGCTGCTGCGGCAGAAATCGAGTTTAAGCACTACATTGAGCTCCTCGCGCGCGGAATCATCAGGTGTCTCTTTGGGATCCTCAGCGGCAACGACTTCAGCATGAAAGTGGACGCGATCGCTGCAATTGCGCAGCTCACAGAGGACACCAATTCGCGCATCACCATGTGCAAACCGCAGCTGCTGCGCTCGCTGCAGGAATTTGCGTTCCATCCACTCATCCACACGCGCACCAATATTGCGCGCATCATCGCAAACTTTGCCGAGCGACCGGAAAACATCCTAAAACTGATGGACGAAGGCATGCTCGCGATCCTAGTCAAATACGTGTGCTCCATTTCCCGAAACAACGACGTGCTGGTCGAGGCCACGCGGGCGATCGCCGCGATGTCCATGGTCCACGTCACTCGGAACAAGCTCGTCGAGTGTGGTGTGCTGGGCACGCTGCTACAGTTCTGCAAGTCACCAAGTACGTCTCAGGTGGTATACGCCAATGCCTCAATCGCGATCCGCAACCTGCGTCACGATGCCGCGGCACTATGCATTCAGTCCGTTTACCGCGGCTGGTGTGTGCGCGTCCACCACGCGCGGTCGATCGTGGCTCGGAAACGTCGAGTGAGAAAGATGACGTCCATGAGAAAACTTCAGCCAGACCAAGCGGTCGTGGCGGTGATGGAACGGTTCGCGACCGGCGCCGACGAGAAGAAACAAATGTGAAAGGGGGGGGATTACACAACGCACAACGAGCTTTTCTTCCCCACACATGCTTGGTAGATCGTGTCTCCTCTTCTTTTTGAGAATGGTTCGTTCTGCTAGTCTTCGTAGACGCGCGTCTTCACCGGGAACGAAATATGGATGAGGCCGTCGATCCCAGCGCTCATGGTCTGCACAGGCCACAACGTGCAAATGATTATTCTATGCTCATATCTCCTGCAGACGGCGACGGGAAAACGTACCGTGTTCGGCGGCACCGGTCCCACACCTTCCGGCGTGCCGGTGATGATAATGTCGCCCTCTTCGAGAGTCATTATGCGGCTGATGTACGAGATGAGGAACGGGATCTTGTGGACCATGTCGCTCGTGGAGCCACGCTGGCGCAGCTCGTCGTCGATCTTAAGCCAGAGCGTGAGGTTGTGCGGGTCGGCGACGCTGCTCTTCGGGATGAACTCGCTCACGGGCGTGAACGTGTCGTAGCCCTTGGCGTGCGTCCACGGGAGACCGGCTTTCTTAGCCTTATCCTGGATATGGCGCGCCGTCATGTCGATGGCCAGCACGTATCCAGCGACATGGTCCATGCTCTCAGCCTGTTTAATGTCCCGTCCGCCTTTCCCGATCACCACGCCTAGCTCCACCTCGTGGTGGACATCACCAATGGCCGGCGGGATCAGCACATCGCCGCCGTTTTGGACGTAGCTGCTCGTGGGCTTGAGGAAGACCACCGGCTCTTTGGGCGCGCTCGTGGCGCCCATCTCACGCGCATGGGCCTCGTAGTTCTTGCCGATGGCCACGATCTTCTTGCCCGCGGCCAGCAGCTTCTTCCCGTTGCTCACGACCGACGCCATGGCCACGACTTGGTGGGTGAAACTAAGGATTGATGTGCGTGTGAGGGAGATGCCCTAAATGAGGATTTGAACTATCCTGGTTATGATTTATCTAGGATGAAAAACACATTTCATCCTGTTCTAACAGGGTTCAATCGAGTTGAAGGTGTGAAGCATTCTTCCATTGCAACTAAAGTCATCTCATTTGACTCCAGTCGAATGCCTGCAATATGTTTACTCATTGCTCAACTCCACAACGCGAGTGGAGACAGCAATACACAGCACACAGCGCAGCGACTGCGTTTATTCTACAATTAACATCGTTTTCTCATGGAATAAATTGCTTCATTGATACATGCTCGCAACGACATCTTTTGTCACACTCATCCGGGGCGGAAGTGGGGAGGGGCGACGGCTCTCCTCCAACCAGACCGCCTACTGCTTACTCACAGTCGAGCACGATGCGGCCCGGGAGCTTGCCGTCGGCCATGCGGTCGTAGATGCTGGGCAAGTTGTCGAGACCCTCCACCTCGTAGTTGACCTTGACGTCGCCATAGGCCGCGACCTTGAGCGCCTCGACGGCGTCCTGGCGATTGCCCACGTACGAGCCGATGATGCGGTGCGAGTTGAGCACC
>JAADWZ010000367.1:0-31154 GCA_023336445.1 Pythium dissimile | reverse complement strand
GACGTATCTGTACTACTACAACACCAAGGAGGACGCGGAGCCGCGCGGCATCATCGACATGGAGTTTCTACGCGACGTGCGTCTCAACGCTGAGTGCGTGGAGCGCAGCGTTGGCGGCAGTCCCAACGGCTTCCGCGTCACAGGCAAACTGCCGCGGAACCTGTGTCCGCCCGGGAAAGACCCGAACAAAACCCAGTTTAGACCGGTCCACCTGGACGCCGAGTCGCGCGACGTGGCCGACGCGTGGATGGAGGCGCTGAAGGCCCATCGGTTCGACCTGGCGCGCCATCGCGACTACGACGACCTGGTCGACTCGATGGAGGAAGTGGACGAGCGGCTGCTCAAGCTCACGACGCACGCCAACGAGCTGGCGGCGGCCTCGCACCAAATGCTCCGCCAGGGCACCGAGTTGGTGTGCAAGCTGCGAGGCGTGGAGCTGGACGATGACGCCGGGCGACCGCGCGGGATGTCGCACTTGGAGACCGACACCACGGAGACGCTGGCGGCGATCGCGGCGCTGTTCGACGAGATGTTTGCCGAAGCGGATCGCCATCGGCGGCTGGTGGAGATCATGCGGCAGCGCGAGGACGAGCACTTCGAGCGAGAAGCCCATTTAAAAGGATGCGACGCGGACCTTAAAGTGCAGACCAAGCGGTGCGAGCAGCTTGAGAGCGACGTGGAGAGGTTGCTGGAAGAGCGGCGTGTGCTACAGCAAGAGTTCGAGGCCAGATCCGCGGAGCTTGTCGCGAGGGAACGACAAGTGCAGGCCCAGGAGAAGGCGGCGAACCAGCAGATCAAGCAGCGCGAGCAAGAGCTCGAGAAAAAGCTGCAGGAAGTGAACCAAAAATCGTCGAAATGGACCAAAGAGCTCGAGAAGGAGGCCGAGCGACGAAACCAGGAGCTGGAGAAACGACGCAAAGCACTGGAGAAGCAGCAGAAGTCACTGGAGCAGAAACAAAAGGTGCTGGAGAAGCGGCTCCAGGAGACCGCGCCGCCCAAGATGCGGTTTGTGGGCGCGATCGGTAGGTCCAAGGCTGCTGCAGCCCCCGCGCGCGAGGAAACTGTGTCCAAGCACCAGCAGCCAGAGGAGGAGCACGAAGATGAGTTATCTGAGACGGAGCCCCAGGCGGCAGCAGTGGCGGCGGCGTCTAAATCCAAAGGTCGATTCGGGTTTTTGACGAAGAAAACTGGGAACCCCGGAAAGGTCCTCGAGCAGGTCGAATCGAACGAAGACGAGACCGAAGTTGAGCACCAGGAGCCTTTTCACGAGCCTAGGCCGGTCAATACTGAAGAACACTACTTGAAGCCCGCGGGCCGCCTCCCGCCTCTCTCGCGCACCCGCCGGCCGACTGTCGATCGTCAGTCAGAGGACGAATCTGATTACTTTGACTCGCAGTCCAAGATCGATATCCGCCCGTTCCTAGCGCCACTGCCGCCTCCACCACAGACACACCATCTCGCTGATCGATCCTCCACAGCCAGCACCGCGCGACTGAGTGGATTGAGCTATTCTTCTTCCGACAGCAGCCTAGGCACAGGCGGGCGCTACGGACGCTCACTCACCACAGGGGCGATTCAGCCGCCCAGGCAAACGCCTCCTTCGTCCAGATCTGCCTCAGTGTCTGCCGTGACTTCTGTATACGCCGGCATGACTGTGCGGCTGCCACCAGAGTGGTCGTACAAAGAAAGTAAGTCGTATCGAGGTAGGTTCTTCTACTACAACCGAATCACCAAGGAGACGCGGTGGGAATTCCCGTTCGAGGCGGTGATCGACGAGGACCAGGGTGCGTTCCACGGGCACAGCACACGAGACAGCAATCGTCTCTCGCGCCGATCCAGCTTTGATGATGGGGACGATTTCCTGTCGAGCCAGGACGAGGATGAAGCTGTGAGGGCTTCATACCGGAACCGATCGATGACGCACGGAGGTGGATCAGCGATGTACGGCGGAGGTTCTTCATTAATTCGTCGACGACAAAAGGATGCGATGGAACTTTCTCGGTGGCAGTCTCAACAGAAAATGAACTACGTGGCGGAAGAGCCCAGTCAGGACGACGGAATGAATGACGTTGAGACCGACGAGGACGACACCCCAGCGACAGGAAAGAAGACGATGTGGAACAAGAAATTTCCCCAGCTTCGCGCCAAGTCCAAACCTTCGGCGTTGGACGAGGCGATCATTGATGAGGAGGATGGCAAGGGCTTTGCTGACACGGCTGCGTACCGAGCTGCCCGGGCCAAGACGCAGCCAGCTCTGGACCACCACACTGACGACAGCGACTCGGCTTCGACGGCAAAAGCCTCCAAAACGTGGAAGGGCAAGTTCATACCGAAAGTGCCTTTCAAGAAGAGCAAGCCCACGGCCACGACGCCGCCCCCGCAGTCGCCACACGCGGAGCACGTCCACGGCGAGGACTCCACTCGCTGCGAATTTTAGTTAACTTATTTCAATCACACGGGTGGGGTTACACTGTAACCCCCCCTCCCCAAACTGGATACGCTTCTTCACTTTCGGTCAATCTAACGTTTGATTGAGCAGCTCCTTTCACACCCATCCATCACCAATTCAAAGGCATCGCTGTCACAGCAATATGGACACCAAACTGCAGGTGCTCACGCGCGGTGGCGGCGCGCGCACTGCACCGCGGGTGGTGTTTGACTCATCTCTGTCAATGTCCTTCCGACTGCCAGCATCGATGTCGGCGCGCAAGCCGTTGGCGCCGGCTCAGGCCACGCCAACGCCACCGCCAACACAGGCACCGACGCCAACTCCACAGGTTCACGACGAAGAAGCAGATGATGAGTCCTGGGAAGACAAAGACTGGGGCGCGTCTACAGCAACATCCAACGTCAATCCCAATGCGAACGAATCCAGTAGCAACAGTGCGGCGTCGGCGCTGCGGCGCGTGGTGGACCAAACGATGGTGCTGCGGACGTTTGACGAGCTGCGCGCCAACGCCGCTACCTCGACTAGTGATGACGACAATGACGACGCGTGGGAAGAGGCCGACGCGCCCGCGCTGCCCGACGACTTTCCCGTGCTGATCGTGAATCTGTCGCGATTGCGTGATCTACACTTTCGCAGCGAAGAACGCGGCGGCGCGCACTCGATCGCGCTGGACACGGACGAGCAGCTGCGCGAGTTTTACGCGACGGTCAAGCGCACGCTCCATGAGCATTTCACGCAGATGACCGAGGTCCTCTTCGAGCAAGGTACTGCATTCTGTCGATCGAGTTGACGATGCCGGACGGACAATCACAAACCTGATATCCTCTTTTTTGCTGGCCAGAGATCTGCATCCACACTCACTATGGCTCCCAGCGCTCGATGCTGCAGAACCTCCACCGCGCGTACCCGGCGCATGTGTTTGCGCTGATCGACTACCCGGCGCGGCTCGCCGGGCTGGACCTGCACGAGTATCTGCACGTGCTGTCGACGCCCACGCGGTGGCCCAGCGTCAACTACCTCAAAGACTGCCTGCGCAAGTGCTCGCGCGACCTCGAGTGGAAGTTTGAGATCGGCGTGGAGCTCGAAAAGCTCGCGCAGCAGGAGCACGCATGGTGGACACGTGAGCAGCAGGCGCGCAGCGACGAGATCGATGCGCTCACGCGGCTGCGCGATTCGTTCCGCGCCAAGCTGAGCAAGTTTGGGGATGTCACGAACTCGAGCCAGTACATGCTATTGCGCAAGCTGGAAGATATTGAGACGCGGCTCCTAGCGCTGATCGATACCTACCTGGCCGAGCCCGAGCTCACGGAGAAAGAAAGTCGCGAGCTCATGGGCTTTGCGGACGTGGCGCCGTCGCTGCAGATGCGCAACGTGCTAGACATGGTGGTCGCGATGATTTTCAGCCGCCTACCGCGCGACTATGGCTCGCAGCCCACGCGGGAGGCGCACTTTGGCATGCTGCTGGACCACCACGTGCACATTCGACGGCTGTGGAAGAGAGATTTCGGGCGATTGCCGGCGCGCTCGACTGGCGGAGCGGCAGAGCAGGAGGAAGAGGAGGATGGCGCAGACGAGGAGGAGCAGCAGGTGGACGTGACCAAGCTGGAGGACGATTTGGACCAATTTGGCGTCAAGGACGAGGCGGAACAGAGAGACGACGAGGAGTATGAAGTCCAGGACGACTGGGAGGCGATCGGTCAGGATGCAGAGGAGGAGGAACAGGAGGAGGAGGAAGCGGTCAGGCAGGACAATTTCTCTCAAGAGCGAGGATCCACTGGATCAAAGCCGGCGGCCGACGTGCTGGATGGCTACGGAGCCGATTACGAGAGCGATGGCAGCAGCATCGGCAACGAGAACGCAGCGAGTGAGAAAACCGAGCGACCGGCAGTTGACGTGAAGCGCGCGATTCGTCGGACGCGACGGACCAAAGCCAAGCGAGAAGCAGCGTCGACCGCTCACAGCCGTCGAGTGCGGTCTCCAAGCCCAGAGATGGCAGCACGAGTCCCCACGCAGAGCGACCACGACCGCGCGTTGGAGGCGTTTATGTACGCCACCAGCGACTCGGATGAACGCGAGCACGCGCAATCCGGCGGTCGCCTGCTCCCGTCGCACGCTCGCACGGGCGCGCTGCAGCTGCTTCGTCAAGCGAAAGAGAACGAAGGGCTCAACTGGAGCTGAAGTGCGCTTTCTCCCGTCGGTGGGCCTGTACAAGAGTTGATTACAATAAATACTCCCGTCCCTCGCACAGCCCGTAGCAACTCCCCTCTGTCTGTCTATCCTGCTAGTCGTCGTGCTCGTCGTCCGACACTACGAGCATATTGTCCACCAGCTCGTCGTCGTCGTCGCTCTCGGCGTAGCGCGAGTTGTGCGGCGTGTGCATCTGGCTCCACTCGGGCGCCGTCTCGTTCGTGTAGCCATAGTCGAAAAACAGCTCTTCGCCCACGTGTAGATCCCACTTGGCGAACAGCGCGATGCGATGCTCGCCGCGCACCACCAAGATCTTGGTGTCCAAGTTGGCGGCCTCGTGCATGCGGTGGTTGGCGAACTTGATCTTGTTGCCCTTGCGCATCGCGTCCACGACTTCATCGCTGTTGACGTCGAACAGGAAACTCACCAGCATCGCGTCGTAGATGCTGCCGCGGCGCTCCGCCTCGTCGTCTGAGATCAGCGCGCCCGTGTACTCGTACACAAACTCGTCCTTGCAGATCGGCTCGAGCGCGTAAGCGCCCCACCCGTGGGTCTTGGAGAACGCCACGCCGATCTTCTTGTGGACGCCGCGCAGCATGCTCACGTTGCGGCAAATGTCGACGGCGCCCGCGCTCACGCGGCGCTGCGCGTCATCAAACGCCATCACGGCGGCCTCGTGGGCCCCACAGGAAAAGCAAAAGTCTGGATCGCACTCGCGCGCCACCTGGTAGCACGAACAGGCCTTGATGCGGCACTCGCCCGGCAGACACTTGCAGCCGTGGTTGCGGTTCGCGCAGTCGCGTGAGCACGAGCAGGCCTTGTCGCAGTCGTGGCCGCGCTTGAGGCAGTCACAGTTGGCGTCGTGGCACACGCCCGCGTGGTTGCACGGCTGGTACCGGTGTTCGTGCTCCTTGCTTTGATGCTGCGCGCGGTTCATGCGCGCGCGCTTGACCAGCTCGCGGTTGCCCGAGTGGAGCGAAGCGGTGCTACGGTGCGGGTGCGTGGGCCGCTGGTGGTCGGCTTTGTCGTGGAACTGGTCCTGGTACGCCGTTCGCGAGTGGAGTGAGTCCCCGGCTTGCTGCTTTTCATGCTCGATAAACCGATACACAGCCGCGCACGAGTCGCTCGTTGGTGACGCGGAATCGGCCGCTGGCTCGCGCAGCAGCCGCGCCAGCACGCAGGCGTTGTCGCCCAACACGCGCACGAGTTTACGCAGCATGAGGTGACCCACTTCCGACAGCTCCACTGGTGGCGCCTCGGTCGATGGCGTGGTGCGCTTCCAGCAGTGGGCGCCACAGAACGATCCGGCTGTGGACGACAGCAACACGTCCATCACTTGGCCCACCATGTCGCGGTACGAATCGTCCAGGTACTCCGAGTCGTCCACCTGCCGCACGAGCTTCTGGAGCTGCTTGGCTTGCTTGCGCTGCTGCTTCTTGCGCTCCTTCTGGAGCAACACTTCTTGCACCTGCAAACTCGCCGTGGCCATCGAGCTCACACGCGTTTGCGACCGTCCGGAGCGTCGACGAATGGCTGCGTCGGCTGCGTCGACGGCAGCAGCAGCACCGTCGCTGTCTGCGTCCGCCTTGGAGGCCGCCGTTGCTGCATCCATTTGGCCTTCGTTCTCTCCTTCGTCTGATGAGGAAGACGACGACGAGTCGATCTCGACGACGCAGACGTTTGCGGGCTTCTGCTCCATTTTCAGTGCACGCGTGAGCCCGACGCATGACTTGCGCACCGCTGGGTTCAGCGGATCCATGCGCCGCGACGGCTGCGGGTGCTGGATGCCGTGCTGCTGGCAGTCGTACGAGTAGCAGCGTCGACAGAACAGACCGCGGTACCACTCCGACACGTGGCCCAGTGTCTTGCCGCGGCGGACGCCTTTGAACTCTGGAAAGCGCATATAGTTGGAGCCGAATGACGACAGCGGCGCCTGCAGGCGTCGACCCACCGACAGATCGTCTCCAAGTGGCAAACTGGACTGGCTGACGAGTTGAGTCACGTACGCTCGCACTTTGACGTCGACTTTCGTGTCGTCTGGATCGCCTTTTTCCAGGTAGTCGCGCAAAATCTGAAGCCGCCGGTCGATGATTTTGGCGGATTGGTGTCGTTTCTGGATAACGTCGTAGTCCGAGAACGGCTCCGCAAACCCGCCGATCTCTTTCAGCGCCTGGAACACCTTGTCCGACTTGCCGCAGCGCTGGACGACCATGCCCAACAGATACTCCATGACCTCATCGTCCATCGCGCTTCTGGTCGCAGACACCAAATTGGCCGCGTCCGCGCGCCAGTGTTCCAGCCGCTCGTGCTGCTGCTTCACAACAGCATCGTCACTGTTGGCGTGGTCCTGGTCCTGCTTGGGAAGCTCCACGATAATCGCGCGCTGCTTGTCCAGAGTCGTCGCCTGGTAGCGTTTCGGGTCGATATTGACCCGCGTCTTGTCGCCCAAGTACGGAATGTACCGCAAGATCGGATCATCTTCGACGTGGACGTTGGTCTTGACGCTGATCCACGCGCACGCGCGCCGCATGGGCGTCAAGTTCTCCCCAAACTCGATCACCGTGTCCGGGAAGACAATCCGCTCGCCCACCGCGTCGTCGATCGCGTCGACGTTGTCATCTCGCGGCGTGCGAGGCAGCCCGACAGTGTAATAAAACGCTCCAACCAGTCGATTCAGTGCGCGCACCTTGGTGCGAGGTATCCGCTTGGCGTGGATTAGTTCGATGGGCGCGGCACACGCTTCCGTGTACCCATACGGTGCCGCGCGGCTCTTTGACGGACGCCGCCGACTCTTGGACCACGGCAGCGACGAGCGCATACTCGCAATCATGTCCTGCACGCGACGCTGGTGACACTGCTCTAGAACGGGCAGCGAGTCGTCGATCACGCGACGCACCTTGACGCTGATGCTGTCCTGGGATTCGTACTGTCGGTCACAGGTGTTAAACTCGGAAAGACTGCTTAGAGGGATCAGCGTTGAACGTACACTTTGCTTGAGCAGATCGTCAGTCGATAGCGGAGGCGGGACCAGGATCTCCGCCTTGAACGGGATCTTCCCCGACGTGTCAAACTCGCTCAACTCGCGTTCCATGACTATAAAAACTCCCCACTGTCAACATCCAAAAGTGACCAGACAGACACGCATTTGACCAGCGCACCATTTGCGAAAGGCGGCTGCTGCAGGCGCCCGTCGTGCGAAGAGAGCACGTGCGGCGCCAGATTGATCGGCGCGCGAGCAAAGCTCAGGCGGGAGCGCCACGCTGTGTTGTGCAGCAGAGGAGTATGATCGATCTGGTCCTTTTCGGCGTATTCCTGTGTCGCCTCGACGGCGGATGCGACGGTCACCGTTGTGAGGTTGGGCGTCGCGGTCGAGAGGCCTTCGCGTATCACAGGCGGGACAAACTGCGGTATTGCGGCGTTTGGACTCTTTTTCCGCACCAGCGGCTTGGGCTCTCGCGATGCAACGCTGGACACGGACGAATCCACGGACGCGGCCAAGTTTTCGCGGCTGAGGCCGAAGCCGTTCGTCGCGCCGCCGACGGCTTTTCGAGCGGCGTTCGCGGGCCGAGGCAGAGCTCCTCCCGCCGCCAGCTCTTTGCGCTTCTGCATCTGCTTGAAATATGCGAGCTCCCGTTCCTGTGCCTGCATCTCTTCTATGGACATAAACTCGGACAGCGCTACCACCGACCGGCTCGAGCGTGCAGACGACGATTGAGCAATGTCGGCTTTTGATTGAGGTGCAGCAGCGGGAGCCGGGCGTTGTGGAGGTCGTGGTGGGACTACCGTTTTCTTTGCAGACGTGGGCGTCGGCTTTGGTGATGACTTGGTCGACAGCCTGATTGCCTGGGTGGGCTTTGCCTTGGCTAACGGACGCACTGGCTTTGGCTGCTTCGCTTCAACGGTGGCTTTCTTCGTGGTCTTGGAAGAAGACCGCTGCAAGAGAGGAGCATCGGAATCCGAGTCGGATTCCGACTGTGAGTCTGAATTGTCCGAACCAGAGTAGGAATCCTCGTCCGAGAGCTCGATCTCGTCGACCACTGGACGTCGCGTTGGTCGTTTCGGAATCACCTCGGCCGGATCGATCTCCTCTTCCTCCTCGTCTTCTTCTTCTTCTTCGCTCTCACTCTCACTGCTCTGGTCTTCACAGTCGTCTTCGTCGTCCTGGCGCCGCCGATTCGTACTTGACGGGACGACCGACTGCTTGGTCGATGGCGCTGACTTTCTCGCGGCCTGCGGCTGCTTGTTGTCTTTCGGTCTATAGACCGACGAAATTTCCACGCGCACCTTCGTCCCATCAACTTCCCGCACCTCACCGACCCTATGCGGCTTGATGCAACCTCCACTGAAAGACCACTCCTTAGTCTTGTTCTTGCTGTTCGATGACAGCGTCGACTTGCTTTTCCCTGCCAATTTCGCCCTTTTCTCGCGCGCTTCAGCTATCAAGCGCACAAGATTCGAATGCGACAGCTCGTCGTCGCTGCTGCACGCATCGCGTCGAAGCTCCGTCTTCCCACTCCCGCGGCGGGCCGCAGTCGTGAGCTTGGCGGCCGGTGGGCGGCTCGTACTCCCATGCCTACTACTACCAGTCGGCAGCTTGCGGCGCTTGCTGCGAGCGGCTGCTGGCGCGGCTGCTGCTGCGCGGCTCCGCTTGCGCGCAAACGCGCGCGCGCCGTTGCCGAATGACGCGTCGCCGTCATCGTAGTCGTCGTCGTCGTCCGAACTCTCGTCGTCGTCGGCTTGCAGCAGATATCGCTCCTCGCGGCTCAGCACGTCGTCGCGGAACAGCACAGGGGCCGCCGCCTTATTCTTCGTCTGCTTGTTGCTCTTGCGAGCGGTCGTGTGGTTAGACGCGATGCGCAGCTCCGGTTCACTGCCACTTCCACTGCCGCTGGCGTCGCTGCTGTCTCTGAGCACGATGACCTCCGGTTGGGCTAACCCAACACGTTGACATTGGCAAGGCAGAATGAGACTTCCCGACCACTTTAGACGCCCGCCGCGCCGGCGTTGGACTCACTACGTACGTGCCATGCCCGCAGAGCGGAATGGTGTAGTCGAATGTGTGGCGGAAGACGAGAAACTAGCGGCGCAAGAGGATGCGCGGTGCCGGCAATCGCGGGCGCCACGAGCTTCTGGTCACCAATTGCTTCGATGTCGCCGTTTGGCCGTGGCAGGCTGCAACGACGCCTTAGCGCGACATAAGTGCAACTTTTCATTCTACAATCTGGATTGAAAGGTTTGTGAGTACCAGCCCACGTGCGCGGCCACAAGAGCTGTATTAAAACACTTCGGGTGGTCTCCATACACTGTAAAACGAGTTGTGGCTCTGTCTGCAGCGTCATTGCACTTGCAATTCTACTGCCGAGAGCTGTCCATCGTGACAGCTTCGAGGATCATCGGACAGACACGAGTAAGCAAGCACGTGAACTGTATTGTTTACTAACCTAGAACGCTACCACCTGTACCATCGCGGAAGGGAAGCAAGAGCTCTCATATGAGATTCCAATACACGAATATTTAGTAGACCAAAGCCGACAGCAAGAGGAAGGAGCTCTGCAACACTGGACCAGGAAATCCACTTACTACGGCGTTGCGATCTCTGACCGATTGCACATAGCCAGGTCTGCACTACCTGCAAATTTCGCCCAAGGTTAACAGGTTTATTTGTTTGCACCTCGATCTCGAGTGTGGAAATTGGCTGGGAAAAACCTCCGTCTAGGTTTATTGCACTCCCGCGCCTTCCAGCCTTCAAACCAGCATCCGAAAACCGCCACAATGGCCGACACTATTAGCGGCTCGCCGTCGCCGCCGCCGCCACCACTGTCTGTGCCGGCCTCCAGCGCGACTACCACAATGGCCACAGCCGGTCCGCCAATCAAGAAACGCGGTCGCAAGCCGGCGCAGTTCTGGGTGTCGTTCACGACGCAGGACGAGCCGTACAAGTCGCGCTCGGCCACGTGCCGCCACTGCCTCGCGACCGTGAGCTACCACAAAAAGTGGGAGCAGGCCAAGAGCCATCTCATGAAGTGCGACCCGTTTCTGCAGCAAATGCAGCTGCTCGAATCGTACGACCGGCCCGTGTGGTTCGCCGTGGAGGTGGAGAAGCGCCGGCGCTCGACCGCGCGGCTGCTGCCCATCGATCTGCTGCGTGGCGACGGCTCGACGAGCGACAGTGGCAGCGCGGCTGCGATCGGGACGAAGGCGGCCTCTGGATCCAGAAAGCCAACCAAGACGAGGGGATCGCTGGGTGCTGTGGCCACGAGCGAGCTGCTGGTGCTACAGGCGCTGAGAAGCGGCGGGGCCGTGGACACGCAAATGCTGACCCACGTGCTGGGCCTCGAAGGCGCTGTGTCGGCTCAAGCTATCGTCGATCGAATGTACGACCGAGTGAGCCAGCGAGTGAATACGGTTCTTGAGAGCTCGAGCGGTGGATTCACGGTGTTGATGGTGCGGTGGGAGGAGACGGCGAGTGCTGTGGAATACTTCGTCGCGGTGCACAGCAAGTGCTTCTTCATTGAACAAAACAGTATCCCGACGACGATCACAGACGACGACAACACAGCTGTTCGCAACGACTGGCTCGTGCAAGACATCTGCAGAGTTGTGGGAGCGATCGGCGTGTCGGTGCATCGACTTGTGCTCGACGCCTCGCGTGATGTGCTTCAAAATATGCCGGCGATCCAGATCGAGGAGCAGAACGAGACGAGAACACTGCCAGTGCGCCAGCGTCCGCGCCGTACGCTGGTGGATGTGGTGGAGTATCTATTTGTGGAGAGTAGTGAGGACCCAGCGAATCCGCTTGAAGGTGTCGTGGAGGTCGCGCTGCAGTGCCGAGATATATGTAGACTGCTCGACCTTTGCCACGCGCAGCCGCAGGACGTCCACAGTAGGGTCAAGAGTCGAAGGAATCTTGTGCAAGGCATCCGGCGCATCTCCGTGGGCAATGCATGCACAGCGATCGTCCAGGCCGATTCGTTGCTGGATGCAGAAACGCTTCGCTCGCATTTGGATCGCTCGTCGCTTCAAGAATCCACCAAGCTGGCGGTCTCTGACATCGTCAGCAAGGCCGCGTTTGCGATTAAGTTGCGAAGATATCGTGCTGTGATACAGCCACTTGCTGACGCATGGAAGATTCTGAACAAGCCCGTTGTGACCCCGTCAGACGCTGTCGTGGCTATCCGCTCGATTCGAAGCCACTACCAGGCGGACGAGATGTTCTCGGACCCACAGAAGCAGTTCCTCTCCTCCGCACTCGCACGGCTCGACGATGTATGCGCCCATGAAGACTTCCTGATCGCCCACCTCTTGGACCCAGCATATGCCGGTGATCTTTTTGACGACGCGACGAAAGTTACGGGGGAGCAGCATTTGCTGTCAGCAGAGCCCAGTCACGCATCAAGCGATTCGGTTCCGGCCGATGACGACATCAAGCAGGCACTGTTTATCGAGTACACGCAGTTCCAGCTCGCAGCGATGCAGCTGAGAACCACGGCGGACGGATTTGTGCATCGGATGCTCAAAGAGAGGAAGAAGACGGTGCTCGAGTACTGGCTCACGGACGGTCGACGGTGTCCTCGGCTGCAGTCCATCGTTGTGAAGATCGAGCAATCGCCAGCCGACATGACCCTGGCAGAAGCCATGGATGATCAACTCATGGGGCTCGTGGATGGGGACAAGGCCCACTACATCCGTCGCAATGCACCGCAGTGGAGTGTGAGCGAGCTGCTGCACGCAGGCGCCGACTCGGCGGCTCTGGATAATGCCGAGCAGAACGCGACACTGGCAGTTGGTGTGCCTCTGAGTGAAGACATTGAGATTTAATCCACGTGGAAGAGATCAGCTCCCATGTGACGAGGCAGAAAATGGAATGGGCGGATCCCCGGTAGAGTGTCCTTTCGTAGTGACACTCTCGTTTTCGTGGTTTTCAGTACATTTTTCAGCCAAACAGCGACACAATGCGCGGATTTGTCGTGGCGACCGCGCGAGCTTATGGGCGCCACACGGCTCTCTACGCACGCTCTGCCAGCTCCATCTATGCGCCATTGTCTCGGCATTTCAGTGAGGGGTCGCGCGCGCCACAGCGCCACGTGGTTGGCTCGCAAGACGAGATGGAAGCGCTCGGCGCGCGCGTCGCTCTTGGTCGAACAAGCGGCGACGTGGTCTTTTTACGCGGGTGGGCACTCGCGCCACGCACAACCCCGCGGTTTAGTAGATTGATACTAACCTTGGTATAATGTTCTAGCGATCTTGGCTGTGGCAAGACGTGCTTTGCGCGCGGTTTCATTCGCGCGATGACGCGGGACGCGGCGCTCCACGTGACCTCGCCGACGTATCTGCTGGTCAACACGTACGACGGCGTCCAGGAGCGTTCAGCCAGGGAGACAAACGACAGGTAGCGTGGCTGCGACTAATCCTTGTTATGGCCTCGTTTAGACCAAGATTTTGACCAGGAGTTTTGTATGTTGTTGCAGTCCCGTCATCCACCACGTCGATCTGTACCGTCTTGACAGCGTAAACGAGGTGGATGCCACCGCGATTGGTCTAACCGACGCCTTCGCCACTGGTATTTCTCTGGTCGAGTGGCCGCAACGCCTGCTAGAAGGCAGTGTCCCGTCCGAGCGACTCGAAGTCCACATCTCCTACGACGACGACCACGCCTCTATGCGCCACATTGAGTTCCTTCCAATTGGAGATCGGTGGGGCTCGTTTGAAATCGAGTGAGTTTCTGGATTTCTAGCGGTTGCAATTGTGACTCAGACTGTGATTATCTTAATAATGTCATTCGGGGGCTTACACGCTGGAGGTGGTCGAGCGTGCGGTTGCAATCGACAGATGCGACAGCGACCGCAGCAGATTCTGGATCTCGTCGCTGCTCGCCTTGTCGCTGCCGTTGGTCGATTTGGTGACTTCTGTGGCCACAAACTGGTCTAGTTGTCGCCGCGTCACGCCCGAGCGCGTGGACGTAGTCGACAGCATCGACGTCGTCGTCACGTACGAGCGCTCGCTCATGCAGCCGTCGCTCGCGTCGTCGTCGTCGTCCGGGAGGATGGGCACGGTCTCATTCTCCTGGAGGAACTTGAGCTCTTCTTCGATCCGCTGAAGCCGCTGCTTGCGGAGCCGCTCACGCTTGGTCTCCTGGACGACGTTGGCTTTGCGCTGATCTGTGACACTCGCAGTCGCTTCCACTGAATCCTCTTCTGCGACGTCGTTCAGCGCCATGACGACCGCCGACTGGTACACGCCCCGTTTCTCCGCGATGAGCCTCTCAATCTCCTGCTGGTCGTGCTGGTCTAGTTTAAACTCCGCTGTGACCATTGCACTGACGTTTAGATGGATCGTCTCAGCAGCGTCTAAGCCGAGCGGCTTCTCCTTGGGCTCGCACATCAAGCGCTTGCAGCGCTGCTCTTCGTCTCGAGTGAGCTTCGCTTTCGCTCCGTTCTCCACGACTTGTCGGTTGCGCTCGACGAAATTCATCGCAGGAGCTCCAGCTCCACCTGCTGAGACAGGCGCGACTACTTGCAAACGGGCGGTTCGGCTCGTCGAGACTGACGCGTCTTTCGGGCCTTTCCGAACGACAATTCCGGGCTCCTGCGGATTGACTCGCTTAACCTTTTTAGTCCCGGTCCTCATATAGAGATTCTTGCCCAGCTTCTCCTCCAGCACCGCGTCGAGCTGCCGAATGCGAGCCATTTTCAGTGCGATCTTGGCCGCCATGCTGCCTTCGCCATCGGCGCCGTCTTCCGACCCGTCCAACGTGCCCTATACCGGTAAACCATTTCTGTCAGTTAGTCCAGACCTCCTGCCTATCAACTTGAGCACGGGCCAAGAACGCACATAGGCTTGTTGCTTGGAGAGGCTGTTCTGGATCAGAATTTGCGACCAGCTATTTTGGCGGTCGCAACTGGCATCGGTTGCTGTCGACGCCCTGGAGCTGGAGTCTCGGTCGCTTTCAATATCTTGCGCCGTCATTAGCGACACGATCTGCTGGAAATTCTTGGGAAATTCGACAAACTTCCCGCCACTATCATCACATCTGGAAGCCAGCGAGGACACGTAAGTCTCCAGCTCCTGGCGGAGCGCGTCGCGCTCGTTTTGCTCGGCTGCAAAGCGAGCACGAGCCTGCTGCAGCTGTCGGTACGCCTGTTCGTCCTCTGCATCCGACTGCAGATCCGAGTCCGAGTCCGTGTCCCAGGTCGATTCCAGCTCACTGCTAGTATCAGTCGGCTCAGCGGGATTGATATCGACAGCGTGCGGTCCGATAGATGAAGTGTGCTCGTGCTCCTCCTCTGACTCGTCCACCTCTGGCCGCTCGACAGATGACTCCCTGAGCTCCCCCTCCTCCTTCTCAGCATCCTCTTCTTCAACCACTAAAGAGTTTTCAGTCCGCACCAAACGCTCATTCTCCACTGGCGGAAGAGACTGTGTTTCTTTGACTTCTACGCTTTCTTTGGCCACAGCCGGTGTCTTGGGCCGCACAGTCGTATCAGCGCTCTTTCCAGAGAACGCAAAGATGCTGCGAGTACTCGCACCGTACGGTTTCGGCGGGGAATCCGGCAAATGCGTCATGAAGGCTTCTGCTCGCTTGCCGCCCTCCCGGGGCTTCAATACGGCGTCCTGGCCTGGTCCAGAGAGCACGAACCGCTGGACGCGCTTGGCAGTCGAACGCGTCATCACGCGCCCGGGACGCCTCGGCTCACATTGAGCTCCTGCCTCTGGCTCAGTTGCCTCGTCCTCTTGCTCGCTTTCCACCTCCTCCACCTGGTCCTCCTCGTCCAGCGAACGACTCAGACTCAGTCTCACCCCACAACTGCCTGGGCTGGCGCTTGGACCATTGGACCGCGGCCGTGCAGGTGTCACCATCCGCTCGACTTGTTCTCGGTCTTGTTCTTGGTCACCGAAGGGTCGGCGCGGAAGAAACTCGACCAACAAAGTACCGGGTCGGCGTGTGCTTGCCCCAGCATATTTGACTTATAAATAAACCCGATCGACATATTTATAAAGCAGTAGGTCTGCACGCATCGCTGGCTCTCTCTTTTCGCTTGGCAAGCATTCGCATGGAAGACTGGAGCGAAACGTGGAGCACTATCGAATATTGATCCACTAATCAGTGATGAGTTTCCGAGGTGAGTGCAGCTGCGTGCAAGTGCGAGAATACAGAGACTCGTGGTTCTTCCTTGTTTTTAGCTAAAGCCATGGACGGGGAACTGTATCCAATTGTAACGGATCGGATATTGATCCGCGGGAAGCTGTTGGCGGATTGGAGACTCTCCAGCTCGGGAGTGAGGCTGCTCGCAGCAAGCTTGCTCGCTGAGCGACATGAGAATTTGGGCTCTGGACAGTTTGTTCTCGACGTGTCGCAGAGATCAGTGTGAACAGTACAGTAGTCACTTCGACTAGTCCTTCAAGGGACAAATGTCGAGAACCTCTTGGGGTCTGAATGGCAAGTCGCATTGTACCGTTTCGGATGTTCTGGATTAGATACCTTTCGCTGCTGGGCTGTTGAATGTTGATGGAACTGTTCCAGATTACGACGCTGCGACTGTGAAAGGAGGGAGCACATTGTGAATCACAGCGCAAACACATATGACTCAAGGGGAATATAGTCGTGTACTACCTGAGGTGATCTTTCCATGGATGCTTGTGGTTTGTGTCGATAAGCATCTGCGCCGCAGACTTGCGCAGCGGGTTCGCAACCTCTAATAACCGATATTCGGGTGTTTCACAATTCTAGGTTCACTTCAACTTGCCACTTGAACCCCAATCACTCCAGTACTGAGTCAGGGGTTGTAGCTCCATAGTATTGACAAGTTGATCAGTGACTCTGACCTTCTAAATCGCATAGAACCTGATCTGATCCGACTCTGATTCCGCAGCGGGCAGGTGAAAGTTGAAGGAACGTCCACCAAGGGATCGATGGAAGGAAACGGCAAAGCGTGGAAAACGCCGCGTCTGCACAGAAAGCCGTGGCGGCATTCGACGGAAATCCCTCTCTTGTCCCTCATATCCCAGCCCCCAGCCCAGCCCCCTGCCACTTACACTCTCTCTCTCTGTGGTCCAGAGAGGGGGAGCCTGATTCTTCATCCCGGCTCGCTCCCCACAAACAGCAAACCACTCGCTCTCCTCCCCTCATGAGCTACACGGGCAGCGCACGAAAGGAGAAGCGCAGCGGCAGCGGCGGCAGCGGTGGCGGATTGAGCATCAAGAAGTTTTTTAAATCGATCACCAAATCGAGCCACGACCGCGACCGCCACCATGGAGGAGGAGGGAACACCGGCAAAGCGCTCTCGCCACGGGCGGTCTTGCCTTCGGGCGACAACCAATTTGCGATCGCCCACGGCGACTCGACGGTGCTGATGGGGTACAAGGGAAACGGCAACGCGTCGGGCACGGCGACAACGTTCATGCAGCGCTCGCCGCCCAAGAACAGCAGCGTCTCGGGCGCCACGCGCGTGGGCGACGACGCGACCGGGAATGCCAACAACCAGTACGCGTCGCCCAACAAACCAACGGACGCCAACATTGTGCGCTGGGGGCTCGTGCTCTCGCGGATACCCAAGCTCGTCGCAGACGCTACGAGCGTATCGCTGGCGGCGTCGTCGCCCACCGGCTCCACCGCGGGCTCACCCACGGCGTCGGCGTCATGCGACAGTGGCGACAGGTCGACGGCGCCCGCGGACCTGTCGGCGCTGCTCGAGTCGCTGCGCCAGATGGCGACGAAAGAGTTCCAAGCGCAGATCCTGCAGTACTATACGGGCCAGTCGGCGTTTGGCGGCGGGTACAACCACGGGCTCGCGGCGGCGTCGGGCATGTCCAACATCAGTACGTAGAATTCGGGAGATTTGGTCATGGAGGGTCGGAAAGCATGCTTAACGGAGTTGGTGCATGTCCATGTCCACACAGATGTGCTGTCGAGCTGGGAGCAGCGCAAAGTGTTCAAGCAGTGCCGCCGGTCGCTGCTGCTCTGCTGGAAGTTTCTTGTCGCGCAGCTCAACGACGAGAAAAGCCACAGGGCGCTCGCGAGCGACACGCGCGAGACGTACTACCAGCTGCTCGCGCTCATCGCCGAGCGCGTCGAGTTCAATTTGCTCTCGGACCCCAAGGACCACCACGCCAACAAGCCGTCGGCGAGTGCGAGTGCCAGCGCCAATGGCCGCCCACCAGCGTCCAAGAACCGCAGCGCCAGCCAGTCGGGCGGAGGAGGAGCGACGGGATACGTGTCGACGGTCTCACCGTCTGCCTCGTCGTCCTCGACCGCCCACACTTTTGACCAGAGCGAGAGTACTACCAATGGCGGGAGCACGGACGAAAGCGGCAGCGAAGGCGAGCGCGACATTTACTTGTACCGCTGCCTGCTCGTGGCCACATTCAAGCACGTGATTGAGAACATCGACGCGGCCAACCAGAAGAAGCGATCGTTCATTTCGTTCTCGGAGTCCCAGTTCTTTGCCAAGGTGCTCGCCGTGTGCTTTTTTCGGATCCCGATCGTCCAGCGGCTGATCATCGACGGCGTCTACGAGGCCTACAGGTCCAAGAAGTGGACCAAGACCACCTCGGGTACCGCACAGGGAAGCTCACCGAGCGGCCAGCCGTCCACGCCCAACCATGCGCAGCTGCAGAGCCGACTGAACCGCCGCCGCTCATCGTCCAAGCCCTGGAACCAGATGACGTTCGAAGGCACGCTCGCGCGCTGGAGCGACTTTGAAGGTCAAATGCTTGTAGAATACAGTGACGACAACCAGAGCGACAACGACGTCGAGGGCAAGATGGACTACTCGGACAAGCTGTCCGAGTCGTCGTCGTCGTCCCAGTCGAGTGACAATCCCATGAACGGGAACCCGTTCGCTCCGCCCAGCCGTGTGACCATGGACAAGTTCAAGCGCATGAACCCGACGCTGTTCCGGTGGTCGCGGTACTCGCCGTACCTTGGTCCGTACGCAGACAGCGACGTGTTCCGAACCCACGAGTCGACCCAGGCCGGGTGGCTACACAAGATCATCCACGACGGCGAGTTCTTTGCGAGCTTCATGGCCTCGTACGTGCAGCACGCCGAGTTTGTGAGCGTCGGCGAGCCGGTGTGGTACTGCCTGCCCGGGTATCCGCTACTGATCCGCATTTCGATGCTTTTGGTGAAGGAAGCGACGTGGCAAAAGTGGCTGCAAGTGCGTGACACGACCGAGAATATTATCGCCGGCAGCACCAGCAGGCCGGCGGACGAAGGGCCCGTAGCGTTTGAGGTCAAGTCGAGTCGCAGCGTCAAGACTGTGCTGGACAAAGTGGTCCAGCTGCTCAAGAACCGCGATGTGCTCGAGAGCTGCGTCCTCGCGGTGTTCGAGTGCACGAACGTGCTCAATGCGAAGAGCGTGAGCGTGTGCCTGAGCCGTCTCGAAGAATGGTTTGGAGCGGCCGCGATCGCGATCGGCGAGACCTCGACCGGCACCATCTCGTACCGCTTGCCGTCCAACTTCCACGGACACGCACTAGGCACGGCCGTGCGCATCATGCTCTGCAGCGAGGGCTTTGAGATCCTGAACCGCGTGCTGCTGTTTTTGTACAACCGCATGGACTACTTCGACGGCGAGCTGCGGCAAAGCGTGCTCAAGGCGATCGTGCAGCGGCACATGTTTCTCTTCCTCCACTGGAACACGGACGTGCGCCACACGTACCACCACTTGCTGGTCTACAAGATCATTCGCACGAGCCGCTATTTGCTGGACTCGCCCATCGACCAGCTACTCGTTGGACGCCACGCAGTCCCCCAGCATGACGCGCACAGCCACGGGCGAGACGACCATACCGCTAGTATCGGCTTTGACGATGAGAGCACATACGACGAAGTGGACTTGCGGCCCGTGCTGACTGCGGCCGAGTACAATATGCTGCGACTTGAGCAGGCTCTGTGGCGTGCCTTTGACGCCTGTCTCGCTGCGATCTGCGTGCAGGAGCGACGCCACGCGCGGGATGCCAACCGCAAATACCAGATCGAGCTCCAAGCCGCGCGCAGCCGCGCGATCGCGTTCCAGAACCTCAACGTCAAGACCGCAGGCGATGGGGACGACAGCACGACCTCGGCGAACGAAGGGCTGCCAGGGGGCAAGGCCTCACACGAGTTTGACCTGCTCAACGAAGAGCTGAACCGTGAGCCACCGTACTACCTGCGTTACCTTCCGGCGGAGGAAGTGTCGAGTCTGGATGAGCTGCGCCGCCTGGCGCAGTCGGTCAAGTACTCGTCGGAGCTGCAGGTGTACGCGGCGCTGTCGCTGCGAGGCTACTCGGATCTGCTCAAGCAGTACTTCTACGACATGCGGACGCACGGCCACGCTGAATCGCCGCCGCTAGGGTTTGTGTAACTCCTCTACAGTATGCCGGGCGTGGTGGTGAGGTGAGATGAGTGTGCTGCACGGTGTCGCGTTGGAAATGGGAATCGTAATAAAATCGTGGTTAGCAACATTTCGCTACGCAGGAGCGCAAGGACCATACTGAGATTTTCGTCGCGAAATAACTAAGCTATCCACGGCTTACAACGATTCAAAAAATCGATGAGTCGTTTTCTGCCTCTTACCTTTTGCTACTTGGCTGCCTGCTGCTGCTTGACCCACGCTTCGATCTTGTCCTTCAGCTCAGTGTTGGGCACGAGCTGGTCGATGGATAGCGGCGCACGGTTGAACGGATCGCTCGGATCGTTCATTAAGTGCTGCGTGATTGTCGAGCGTTCCATCGTCTCGCCACTGGTTGGCAGCGTGACCGGATCTTTCATGAGCGTGAACATAAGAGGGTCGAGGAATTCTTCCGGGATATCACCGAGTGTTTCTTCCATGTTCACCAAGTCCAGTGCGGCGCCCTCAACTTGCGTGACAAACGATTCAAAACGATCGGCGTCTTCGGCCGAGACGACTTGCGTACGACGCACGATCGTCACACATTTGCGGAACACCGGGCCGTCATAGTAGCCGTTGGCCGCCACGGCTTTCTGGAAGCTCTCGTAGTGCGCGAAATGGAGAAGCGTCTCGACAACCTCGCGGAGCATCTGCTTCGGACGAAACTTGTACTGTTCGGGATTGTTCACCTTGAGTTCGAGACCGCGAGGGCCCGTGAGTTTGACAAGTACACTGTTGAGCATGCTTACCAACCGGTCTTCAAGCTCGGGCATTTTCACGAATGGCTCTTGAATCTCGGAGGTCAAGTACGACATCATGTGGATCGTTTCGTTCGCGAGCTGCAGACTCGATGTCACGGTTCGCTCCTTCTCGGCCAATAGACTTTGCTTCTGCTCGCGAATCGTCTCGTCCAGTGCCATCCAACGAGCCACATCTTGCATCTCCTCTTGCAGCGTTTTAATTTCGGGAAGACTGATCAACGCATCCGTCACGAGACCATTGATGTGGTTCATCAAACCGTGCGCAAACTTGACAAAACTGCCACGGTCGCCAGAGATTTTGACGAATGCTTGCTTGTGGCCCGGAATCTTCCACAAGTACTTGAGAATACACGCAATGTTGAACCGGTGCTCGAGCTTTTCGTAAAAGCCAGTCTGTTCGACATCTCCGTACAGTGCCAGAAGGCATGGCGCCAGATGCGTCTGCGCCAGCGGATCGTTCGTGAGAAGATGCACTCCAAATGTGGTGCCTGCTGTGATCCGGTCATCGGATTCTTCAGACGGGAGAAACACGAAAAAGAGAATTTCGCTCATCTTGGCCCTCAGGTGTGGACTACGCACATGCGCTGGCGAAGACAAAAAGATCAGAATCGTCCGCAAGAGATCGTCGAGAGGGAAAGAATTCAAGGTCTTTGGTTCCAGACGAGCAACAAACTTGAAGATCGTGCACACGTCGTCGAGGATGTGCTCTGGCAAGAAGCGAAGCGGGTGGTCGTTTGGTAGGCTGGCCGGAGCTGGTAGTGGCAGCGTGAGCGAGCCACTCGCATCAATGTTGCTGCAGATTCCGTTGATCACGGCACACGAGAGCAGCGCGAAGCGGAGCATTTCGTGGAGCAAGTCAGGATGCAGCAGCTCGGCATCCATCGTAAACTTGGTGGCGACGGACGCATCGAAATGTGCACGCACTCGCGGGTCGGTGTTCTCGTTCATCCGGCTCTGGTAGTACGAGATGTTGCGCAGCAGCGACATATAGCGACCAATCATTCCGATCGGGCCGAGGTGGACGGACCGTGCCGTGATAAAGTAGCACCGTGTGATAAAGTTGAAGTTCGAGATCGAGCCAATTTGGCGGTCGTCGTGGATTTGGCCTTCAGCGTTCCCGAGCAATCGCGTGACATCAGCTGGGAACACGCCGCTGCGTACGGTGAGAAACCCCGAATTGACCAGATTGGACTTTTTCGAGTCGGGCGGCATGAACGGGCCACAAAGGCGGAGCAGTGCCATAGTCATGTTCAGCATCATGCCGTCCGTCGAGGTTGTTATCATGTCTGGATTTTCCTTAGCCCGCTCCGAGTTCAAAAGAAGCGCCTGCTCAAGCCAGACCAGCACGTTCTCTCGCGTGGAGCCGCCAGCTTTGAGCAGCAGTTTGAAAATCTCGGCCGTGCCGTTCTGTACCGTGGAGAGCTTGTTCCGCAGCGCGACAACAGAGTTGTCCACGTCCGACTTGGTGCGCTTGGTGATGTTGGTGAACATTTGCTGCACGGCCGGGTCTTGCGCAGTGCTGAACCGAAGCAAAAGCCCCAACGCCGTGGCATCCTGCAACCTTCGCCCCGTCGCCTCAGCGCCTGGGATCAGGAAAAACCCAGGCATGCTCGTCAGCACGCCGGCGAGCACCTTGTTGCGCACCAGCACCGTGATACTGTTCAACTTCTCGTAGAAATTCGACATCAGGCTCGGCGGGTTAATCATGAACAGCTCCGACAGCAGCTTCTGGAAAATGGGCGCAAACACGCCGTACACCGCGCCGTTCTGGTCCAGCTCGGCGGCGATCGCGTCTACAAACTCGCCAGTGAGCGGATGGGCTTGCGCGCGAATGATTTTGTCGAGCGCGTCCGTGTTGAGCGTGCCCACTTCAAACGGGAACATATCCGGCTCCGTGAGCGACGTGACGCTGTAGTTGATGCACATCTCCCGCAGCGACCCGATGCACTGCTCGGCGTCTTTCTTCTCCGCCTCGGAAAGCTTGATGTACGCGGATTGGAGCGCCTGGAGCTCATCACGACATCGGTAATAGCACTGCTCCAAGTACTGCAGCGTCGCCACTGGCTGCGCTGTGCCCGACAGCTCCACCGGGCTCACGACGATCCGCGAGTACAGCACTTCGCCCAGATTCGCAGCGGTCAACTCCGTCTTGCCGTCTAACCCGCTCGCAAACTCGGCCATGTAATAGTATTTATCATTTGCCGCCGCCACCACCTTCGACAGCGTGAGCTGCAGCGCGCGTTGCAGCATCTCGTTGACGTACGAGCGCGGGACGCTGGCGCCGCCGCTGCTGCTGGATTTCTTCTTTTGCACTTCTTGAGGCTTTGGCTTAGCCTTTGGCGCCGCGATCAACGCGGCCGGGGTCGCCACAGGCGCTGCTACCGACCGCCCGGCTTGCTGGGTGGATGCGGGAGCTGTGAAGGGCGGCGAGACGTCCTCCATGGCGACATCATCATCGCGCCGGGAGGCTTGCTCTTGGGCTCGCTTGGCGTCCACCTGCGCGAGCCGCTCCAGCCGCTTGCGACGCAGCTCGTCGGCGGTGGGGACCACCGCGGGCGCCGCGGCGTCCGTTGAGGCGACAGCGTCGCCCTTGGTCTCCTCGTCGCCTTCGTTGCCGCGCAGCCACGCGCTCACCCAGCCCGACATGTGGAACAGCAAGTTGACGTTTTAGTGTGGGATTTCTGGTACTGTCACGTTACTGACGTTGGTGGGGGCAAGAAGATATTTTTTTGTTCTCGATATCTTGAAGAAACCGCTGGAACTATACGGCCAGTTGCGTAAGCAAGCTGGAAGATTAGTTTTTCAGAAGAGTGACATTTTGTGAAATTTCGCGTTTCAGAAAAGTGACAATTGTTGGAGGTGATAGTGACAAGGGTGCTGGTTGCGACACGGGGAACAACAGCGAGCAAAGGACACGAAATGAGCAGCTTCTTGGACGGGATCCAGTTCCTCGCTGCGGGTAGCGGCGGCGGCAGTGGCGCGCGAAAGGACAAGAGCAAGTTAAGACGCGATGGGGGTCGCCAGACGCGTCAGAAGTCGGTAAGTCTGGACGAAAATGGACCCGTACACGTGGAGATCTTGAATAGCTGCTGGCATCGCTGCGCAGGATTGGATCAACCCGGCGCTGGAGAAGCGTATGACGCACAAGGAGCGGCGCGACCAGCACGACCATGGCGCCAACGGCGACAGCGACAGTAACAGCGATAGTGACAGCGACAGCGACAGCGAGGACGGTTTCCGCTCCAAGCGCCAGAAGCGCCACAAGGCCGAGAAAAAGGCCAAGAAGGAGCGCAAGAAACACGCGAAAAAGAGCAAGAAACACAAGAAACAGCGTCGAGCGCGGCGCCTCGCGACGGGCAGCAGCGACAGCTCAGACGCTGGCGGTGGAGATGGAGATGGCGATAGTGACAGTAGCGGCGGCGACGGGGCGGCGAAGGCTGCAGCACCGACCGCTGCATCTTCTTTGCAGCGAGACGACTGGATGGGCATGGGCTTTGAGCCGCGCGCGCCTGAAGCGCCAGTGGCTGTGGCCAAGACCACGGCCGAGCTGCAAGAAGAGCAGAAGGCGAAGAAGATCCAGGACGAGATCGATGCCGGTCTGCGGGAACCGGTGACGGGTATGTTGTATGGACTCTACGACCCCAAGAAGCCGGACCATCGCTCAAAACTGCAGGATGACGACGATGGTGAAGAAACTAAGGGAGAGACCAGCAGCGAGAAATCAGTCGAGACCCCGTTGTTTGGCGACGGAGGAGCGAGCTGGCGCGCAAAAATGCTCCAGCGCGCGAAGGAGAAAGCGCGCGAGTCTGGGCGGCCGCTGGAAGAGATCATCCAAGAGCGGTACGGCTCGCTAGATGTGCTCAAAGACGCGGCGCGCGGCTCGGCCCACCCGACGGCTCATTTGCGGTACAAGCGACTGGCGGACGATGATGGGAACGACCGACGTGGACGCGACGGAGCGGTGAGAAGCCGTCGAACGCTGGAGGTCGGTCGCGACGCGTCGGACAAAGTGCTGCTGGCCAAGTTTTCAAGCCGAGTGCAAACGGCGGTGTCTCGCACTATTGGCGATGACAACGAGGATGCGCGCAGCGGACGAGGTGAAGATGCAAGCGGTCGTGGACGTAGCCGAGGTGCTGGCGATGACGATGAGGGGCCGATTGATTACTCGAAGCTGCCAGATTTCGAGAGCCGACCAGGCGCCAAGTTTAGTGCCGCTCGTGATGGCGAAGGTAGACGATCTCGCCAGGATCGACGCCGCAGCCGCAGCCGAAGCCGACCGCGTGGACGAGACGCTGACCGGCGACACGATCGACGCAGCCGCGACCGCGACCACGACCACACGAGCTCGCGAGGCTTCAAGCGTCCGCGAGGCTCTCCAACTCGATCCCGTTCACCGGTCAAGGCTGTTTCCACAAAGCCCGTGCAACCAGAGCGCAACACTGCTGACATGAAGCCAAGGGAACGCACGTCCGCCGAGCTCGAGAAGCAAGCAAAAGAGCAGGAAGAGCTCGAAAAACGGAATGCATTCCTGTATGGTGGCAGGCAGCGACCTGACGCTTCCGCGAGTGACAAGGTGGTCAAGGTGCCGGAAGAGCCTGCAGCTCGTGATGCTGAGAACGCCAAGCCGAGAGAGAAGCCAGCAACAGCTACTGCTTCGACTGATGATTTGGATCTGAACAAGCTCGCGGCCAAGGCCTTGCGAGCTCAAATGATGGGCAATACGGAGCTCTTCCACAAACTCAAAGAACAGCTCAACGAGCTCGAAGCGCGCCGTGACGAGGCCCAGCAAGTTGAATCCGTGCCACACTACGAAGCTGTCAACGGTGCGCTGCCCCCGCTGGAGAAAGAGGATCTTCGTTACGGTCCACGCAAGGGCAAAAAGAACAAGCGAGAGGATCGTGATGCAGAAGGACATCTGTCGCTGGACGAACTCGTCCGCCAAGAGCGCATGTCGAGTGCCCAAATGGGCCAAGGCAACATGGACAGCATCCATGCCCGCAACATTTTGCGCTTGGGCACCAAGTACCAAGGCAGCGAGGCCACCGCGCGCAACCTCGCGAGCGGGTTTGATGAGGAAGACCAAGTCGACATGAGGATGCTGCAGCGTCCCGAAGACAACCTCACCAAGCGAGCGGCCGCCGAGCGCGAGCGCCAAAAGTTTGTGAGCTCCAACAAAAAATGGGAAGACCGCACGCAGAAATGTGTGGCGTGCATGCAGAGCCCCGCGTTCAAGAAGCATCTCATGCTGTCGCTGGGCGAGCACTCGTACTTGGCGATGCCCACGAAGCCCCGGCTCCACGCGCTCCACTGTCTGATCATGCCGATCGACCATACGGCGTCGTTTAATGAATCCAGCGAGCAGGTGTGGAGCGAGATGAAGAAGTTTCAGCAGTCGCTCGCCAAGATGTGCGACGCGATGTACGACATGGGCGTCGTTTTTCTCGAGCAGACCAGCGCGCCGCACCGCAAGCGCCATACGTTTATCGAGTGTATCCCCGTGCCCAAGGACGTGGCGGCCGACACGCCGCTATATTTCAAGCAGGAGCTGATGCAGGCCGACGAGGAGTGGGCGACCCACAAGAAGATCATCGATACCAGCGACGGCGGCGTGAAGCGCCACGTGCCGCAACAGTTTGCGTACTTCCACATTGAGTGGCCAGCCACGGGGAAGCACGCCAAAGGCGGCGGCTACGCACACGTGATTGAGGACGAAGACCAGTTCCCGCGGGACTTTGGCGTGAACGTGGTCGCTGGCATGCTGGGCGTGGATCCGCCCAAGTACGGTCGTCGCGACGGCAAGAAGCGAGGGTTTGACGAGGAAAAGCAGGACGTTCTCGCGTTCCTCAAAGACTGGGAAGGCTTCGACTGGACGCAGGAGCTGGACGGCGGCGAGTATGAACAGTGAGCCACAGGGTTGACAGTGTGCATGCATGTACATGCTGAAAAGCTCTCTTCATGCAGAAATGAAGCCATCTCATTCTCTTGGAGCAGCAGATCTTTTTCTTGTGCCAGTGTGGTGCGATTTGATTGGATGGCAGCACCATCACGACCGAGCGCTTTGTCCCACGGCAGCGCCGTGTCTTTGGGGTTGCGTCGTGCCGAGCTGATCGCACACAGAAGGAGCGAAGGAGCCTCCATTCATCCACTATGTCGTTCGGGCCAGAGCGACAGGCACTCGACAGCGGCCAACTTTTGTCCAGCAGCTATCGAATTGGCTGAAACAACCTAGCAGTCAATTTGATTGGGTAGAAAGCTCTACCTTTCGAAAACCTGGTCGGATTTTGGCCCAGCCATCCTCGACGGAAGCGTGACAAAGCCGCAGCTGATAGACCGGTGGCGATGGCGTCTACAGACGCCACCGAGCGCCGCACGGCGCACACGCGTATAGCGCAGTCTTCCACAAGCGCAGTCATGGCGAAATCGCTCGAAACAACCAACGAGAACCGCGCCAACTCGGCCGAGAACGAGGAGCTCCGGTCGTCGCCGTCCACCACCCAGCGGCTCCACTCGACCGTGCGGCTCAACCAGTTCTCGCTGCAGTTTGAAGACCCACTGCTGGAGAGCGCGTACAAGGCGTTCACGCACCGCCGCAAGAAGGCGCTGTGGCTGCGCTCGCTGATCCCGGCCACGGCGTTCCATGTGCTGTTCGGCCTGGGCGACTGCCTCGAGCACCCGCCCGACCACCTGCTCGTGACGGTCCCCGCGCGCGTGTTCCTCTCGGTGCTGCAGATCTCCATGTTTATCCTCGTGCGATGGGTGCGTTGTTGGATCTTTCGTCTACATGGGGGTGGTGGTGGGGGTGTCAGTGGCTGATTCTGTGTGGAATCTTTTGAGGGTCTTGTAGGATCTCGTGCAAGCCAGTGAAAGCATGATGCTGCTCGTGTCGATCTGCAACGGCATCCCGACACTGCTGCTCTACGCGTTGCAGCGCTCTAGTCTCCACCAATGGGTACGATACTTCAAAGATTGTCGCGTGTTGCATGTGCTAACAAGTCTGGAACCACTGCTCTGCAGGACGCACTGTTTGTGGTGTTTGGGCTGTCTTTCTACACAATCCCCAAGATCACGCCGTTGGGCTTTGTGGCCTCGCTGGTCGGCAGCTGGTTCACCGCCGTCTTGTACGCCGTGCTCTCGTTTCTCGTGCGGCCGCCGACGCGGCCGTTCGAGAGCCTGCTGGGCTTTCTCTACTGCGCGCCTGTGATCGGCATTTTCAACACCATCTCGTACTACTCCGAGTACAACTCGCGCGAGCGGTTCGTGCTTCGACGCAGGCTGCGCAGTGAGAGCATCACGCTCGCCGTGAGCCGCACCAAGACGCTGCCCGCTGTAGTCGCCGCGAGAGACGGCTCTGACCGGTTCTTCAAATCCAACAAGTTTACGTTCGCCGTGTTGCTCTGGGGCGCGTCCACGCTCGGCGGTTGGACCTCGCTGCCGGACATGTTCAAGTTTGTGGACAAAGAGACGGGCTGGGCGTGGTTCAGCCACATTGCCGGGCTGACCATGTTCTTGCTGGTGATGACGCGGCAACTCCAGTGGCTGTTTGTCGTGCCCGTGCTGGGCGCGTTTGTGCTCTGGATGATGTCGCTCGCGATGCCAGCGTCGTGGATCATCATCTCCGCCCATTCCATGGGCTACGGGCTGCTGGTGGCGTCGATCGTCATCGCCATGGGCGTGTTCAGCCGCTTTGTGTTTGTGTGGCGCGAGCTCGTGTCGTTCCTCACGCGCACGTGCTTTCTGTACCCGCAGTTGCAAGCCGGGTTGCAGGACGAGTACCCGCTGCTGGTCAAGATCGTATCCGAGTACACGGCCGGCATCGATCCAGCGATCATTTCCTCGCGAGAGTCGACTAGTCGAGCGATCACCAACCACGCCGCCGCCCCTCCTTCGTCGAGCACTGCGGCAGCGCTGGAGGCTTGTTGCGCCTCTGTCGACAGCTACAGTGGTTCGCCGAGAAGCAGTCCACAGCTCCATACGATCACACGCTCGTCTCCACGACGCCGAGTGCTCGCTTCATCCGCGGCGGGAGCCACCGTCCCCAAGCAGCTCGCATTGGCGTCCTCTAAAGATTGTGGGCAGGTGGCCACCAAGAGCGGAGAATTCGGCACCCGGACGCTCACGGTGGAGCCCTACGCTGTGGAATACGACGACATTCTTGTGGGAGACCGCGCTGAGATGGCGTGCAACAAGATGGTGTCGGTGTTGCCGTCGTTCAAGGCCGGGAAATGCTTCTTCTGCTCCAAGAACGAGGCCGAGCATTTGGTGCCGGCGTGCGGGATGTGGGGCAAGTGGACCCATTGGCGCATGAGCCAGCAGCACGATATCATGTTTGGTTCGTTGTCGTTACCAGGCAACAGCAGCAGCAGTGGTGTTGCTAAGCCCGTCCAGGCCATGTGCACGTCCTACTACGACGTCCAGCAAAATAAGGCGGATCTAGAGCAGCGTGTCGTGACGCTGGAGCAAGAGGCCAAGCAGCTCCAGGCAGCGTTAGCTGCTAGCCAAGCGCAAGCTTCGCGGGAAAGCGCCGCGAAAGTGCAGCTGCAGGCGGAGCTGCGAGCCCAGGAGGAGAAGCACGCGCTGGATCTCCACCGGAAGGGAGCCATGATGCAAAAGAAGATGGACCAGATCCTGAGTGAATCCAACCGCGTGGCCCACGAGCACAAAGTGCAGCTACGAGAGCTGGACGCACAGAACAAGAAGCTCCTCAAGCAGGTTCATGACGGGAAAGCTATCGCTGCGGAACTGCGATTGGCGCTAGAGGCTCAGCGATGTCACGGCGAAGAAAATCAATCACTCCAGGCCGAGCTCGAGCGATTGAAGAAGCAGCTCGAGGCTGCTCGAAAAGAGCCAGCGATGGGCTCCACGACCACAGACCAGGCGGCGCCAGAAGAGGCGGTGTCTCTGCAGCCCTCGCGCCGTCTCCCGTACGCGCGGTGGATCGAAGTGGAAGGCTTGCGCGAATCCATCCGCAAGAAGGAGGATGCCCCCAGCGACGAACTGCTGCAGCCATGGTCCACAAGCTTTTGACAGCGTTAACATATAAATCTGACCATTAAAACGACACACTGTTGCTACCACTTCTCAGAACACTGACTGTTTACACGGATGCCGGCTCTTCAGTAACATCTACCACGCCGCTACAGTCAGTGCCGCCGCGGTGGAGACCACCAACGGGAACACCGTGACTACGACGCCCGGGGCGGCTGACGCGGGCATACTCGTGGGCTTGGAGCTCGGCGTGGAGCCGACTGCGTCTTGGGTCTGGTCGCTTCCAGCATTATCCGTGTCTTCGGACGCGTCGCTCATTGGGATCGAGATGGCCTCACCGACATCCGAGGAACCAGCCGAGGACCCGGCCGCTACGACACGGGTGGGTGCGAACAGCGGTCCGCCTGGTGCAGCAGACGCTGCGGCGGCTGCGGGGGCAACGCTGGGCGTGGCAGCGGCACCACCGGGCTGGGCCGCCGACCCCGTGGGGGAGCCACTGCCGCTTGGCGGGTCTGAAGCTCCTTCGACTTCTGGGGAGGCCGCTTCGTCGGTGTTCATAGGCTCGGCGTCAGCAGGCCCGGCGTCAGTAGGGCCAGCGTTTGGATCCTGTGGCTCGGCGTCAGTAGGGTCTGGATCCTGCGGCGCGTCCTCGGGGTTGGCAGGGTCTTCGTTCGACGCGTCCTGAGCGGATACGAACGCGACGAGCGCGACTAGAAGTAGCGTCCAGAGAAAGAGAAGGCGCATCGCGTTTTGAGAGTGTTGAGGTTGATTGTCGCTGCCGCCGCCCAGATTCGAGAATGGCGCTCACCGGCCAGGACAAGTTTGACTCACTGAGCGCCGATCCACTCACTGGATTGAGCTGTTGGGGTATCCCGGAAAAAGCGGATCGAAATCCAGATGCAGTGCGCTGCCCACCGCCTCTCCAGACAGAGCGCACCAGACTGGTGACCAGTATTGTCAACCGAAAGAGCTCGTCATCTGACCGCTTCAGTTATCCACCCATGTGACTTTAGCACCAGCTTGCAGATCTCAGCCCAGTCACGCTCATGTTCAAAACAAGGTGGTTTGACTTATTTCTTGTTCTATACAAGCGACAGTGACACAAAAATCCCTCACTGCCGGACCATGATAACAACCTGGTTTTGTCAAAGTAGGCTTGGTCCGACAAGAACAAACACGGCGAGGGTCATCTTGATCACCGCCACAGCTGCTTGACTCAAGACGTGAGCTCTTCGCTTGACGTTGTGGACATGGCAGTTGAGCTGTCATAGGTGCCATGGATGCTGCAGCATGCCACAGCCCAACCCACGTGGAGACCTGTGAAATGAGCCGCTCAGTGGGCCCGAGGGATCGACGGACAGGTGGCACAGACAGGCTGCCGTGGGGGGGGGGGGGGGGGGG